>JAJLXT010000019.1:0-72614 GCA_030571395.1 Nakaseomyces sp. UFMG-CM-Y6046 | reverse complement strand
TAAACTGGGTGATATCGAAAGATCAGATATCAAGTGCAACAATCGCTAATTACACATTTAAGGAATATACGATAGCAATAAAGTTTGATCTCTACAATTAGGATTGCGTACTAAATGTTTCGAAGGTCGTTGAGTATTAAAAAGAAGAAAGACAAGGATAAATCCAAGGGAAAGATCAAGGAGAATGAGAAACAAATCGAGATAGTCTCGTTTAACAATGGTTCTAACAAGAAAATTGAGTCACATGTATCGAAGGAATCAAAAAAAGAGACTAGCAGTCCGACTAAAGCTGTGAATGATAGAGTGAAGTGTCTATGTTGTGGAGCAATGCTGGATATTCCTTCTGCAACACGGAAGTTTAAGTGCAGTGTTTGTCATATGACTACTTATAGGGACAATAATATGCCGCATAGAAATGTTGAGGGTCTCATATGCACAGGTGAGGAGTTAAACACTGTTATCCAGGGCTGTATAACAAAAATTGTAGAAACAAGAGATACCATGACCCAGGAGGAGAAATATAACGTCTTCAATCCAGTTAATGAATTTATCGACAAATATTTTAATGACTACAGGATTATAGAGAACTCATTTACGGGGAAGAAAACCAGATACGACATAAATTTTGTTGAACTTAATAGCTTTTATTCGTTGCTATTTAAACTCCCTACAAGAAGACCATATTTCAGACTGTTATATAGGATGAATGAACTTCTAAGGAAACGAAACCAAGACATGTACGAATTTAGATGGTTATTCATCATACTTGCAAATCCTGCTTTGAGATCATGTTTAGTTGGGAAGGCAAAAGGTGGGTTTGACTCTGAAGAAATAAGAGCTATTTCATACGAGCTTCTTAAGAAGTGTATCGGAATGCTGGCAAATCTGTCCTCAATAAACACTTCCAAGGAGATGATTAAATTTCTAACTACTATACCTATATCGATTTTCTCAAATCATCTGGAATGCTTGAATCTTTATTTGACCTTCCAATTTTCAAAGATCCTTTTCAACAATCAGCAGGCGATGCAAACGAGAATTCAGCCCTCCCGAATGCACAGCGATGGCTTAAATTTTATCAATGATAACAACTACTGGTCACAGCGTAACTTAAGATCAATGGAGTCGCCAAATATCAATGGTGTATTGGAAAATAAAGAATCAGAACATGGTAAGAAAGGTACTCCCACAGGGAATTTCAAGTTTAGTCCATATCAATATGATGGTGATTGGCATATTACTACAGTAACCCGACTATTTTCATTTTATTTTATCAGTAATTCCAAGAGAGATGATTTCAACTTGAACTATGAAAATCAAGAAACGCTGGAAGTTTCAAATTTTTATAATACTATCCTTGATTTCATTGATTACCGAAAGGATTTCGATAATTGGAGAGGTATGAAGAAGAACGTTGCTATGATAAAAAATTTAAAGGATTGGGCAGCGGACAAGAAACAGTTTTCATTTTGTAGCTACCCTTTTCTACTTTCCTTAGGCTTAAAAATATCCATTATGGAATACGAAATTCGAAGAATTATGGAACATGAAGCTGAGGTAGCATTTCTATCATCACTAGATAACGGAAAAGCGGTTGATGTTTATCTTAAAATTAGAGTTCGCAGATCTCATATCAGTGGTGACTCTCTTAGATGTATCAAAGAACATCAAGGGGACTTATTTAAGTCTTTGAAAGTTGAATTTGTTGGCGAGCCAGGAATCGATGCCGGAGGACTTCGTAAGGAGTGGTTTTTATTATTGACCAAATCCTTATATGATCCACTAAACTCCTTATTTGTTTATGTTCCCGAGAGTCGCTTGATATGGTTCTCCAACAGTAACCATGAACAAATGTCTAACGAGAACATAACAGAACTGTACTATTTATTTGGTGTCGTTATGGGATTGGCAATATTTAATAGCACAATCCTGAACTTACATTTTCCATTAGCTATTTATAAAAAGTTATGCGACGAACCCCTAACATTTAAGGATTTTGCTGAACTATACCCCGAGACTGCTCAAAATTTACAGAAACTATTAGATTATGATAGCAATGACTTAGAAGACGTTTTCTCACTTACTTTTGAAACCACTTTTGTTGACGATGGTTGGGAATTGAGAGCTGATAAGTCCAAGAATAAATACAAAACTGTTAACCTTTGTGAAAATGGTAGTAAAAGACCTGTCACTAAAGAAAACAGAAAGGAGTATGTTGAACTTTGGGTTGACTTCTACTTAAATGTTGTTATAGAAAATCAATTTGCTGACTTTGCTAAAGGCTTTAAAAAGGTATTCTCAGTATCCAAATCTATAAAACTCTTCAACGCAGAAGAGTTAAAACGACTAGTTTGTGGAGACGTTGATTCGAAAAAGTATGACTTTGAAATGCTCCGCTCAGTCACTAGATACATCGGTGGAATGCGGGATGACATGTCAGTGGTTCAATGGTTCTGGGAACTTGCAGAACACTGGCAGTATCCGCTACAGAGGAAATTAATGAGATTTGTTACAGGCTCGGATGGTGTACCGGCCACGGGTATGTCAACTCTTCCCTTCAAAATTAGCTTGTTAGGGTCTTCAGATTCAGATAAATTACCTATTGCTCATACTTGTTTCAATGAACTATGTCTCTGGAAATATGATACAAAAGATAAATTAGAAAAGAAATTAATATGGGCTATCACTGAATCTGAAGGATTTGGTTTCAAATAACCATCTACTATAATAATTAAAATTGTCATATTATATGTATGATCACAGACTAGCATTAAAATAATATTCATTCGTATAACAACTTTGGAGAAATGATAATACGTAAAATATAATTGAAATTCTATAAACGTCTATAAAATTTTAATAATCGTCGTTAATAAACTCATCCTTTAAAACCCAAACTTTTTCTGCCTTCTCAAAGTTCGCAATTGTTTTTAGAAGAGCTCTGATTTGAATAACATCTTCTTGATCGTTTAGATTTGCACCAATGTTATCGAGAATATTTTTTGAGGAACCGCTGAAACCTGGTTGAGATTTTAGGTATTCCTGAATGGAGAGTAATGTATCCTTATTTCCCACTGTTTCTACTTCAGTAACTGCTTCTTCAGAAGGTAAACTCTTTATTTCTTTGTTGGCAACCCTAATGTTAGCCAAAATACTGGCTGAGTCCGTTTTCGGTCTCATATTACCCTTCATAGGCTTTTTCTTCATAACCTTACCTGCTGTTCCAAATTTGCCTGTCCACGTAGGAGTACCTATATCAAATTTCTTGGTCATCTTTCGAGATTTTTTCAGTTCTTCCAAAGCTTTGGATGCCACTCTGGTAGCCTCTTGTTGAATAATCTTAGAGGAGCCATTAGTGTGAGATTTCATCATCTGTTCATGACTGACTATATTATCCAAGTTTTTTTGACCGAGCATACCTTCGATCAATCTTTCATCATCTTCTTTATTCTCATCCTCCGTCTCTTTACCATTATAAAAACTCTCCAATTTGGAAACACCTTCTAATTGAACAACCTGGTCCAAGTCATCACTCTCTTTAGTTTTGGAATCTTTCAGGTTTTTCGTATGCTTTGCAACCTCATCATTCAAAGCGTCTGCGGAATATCCTTCGTCACCACCTAAACTAAACAAATCCTGAAGTTCATTTGTTTTGAAAAACCGCTTCTGTTTTGGATCTGTCAAGACTTTATTCATCAAAAATTGTTTGAATATTTGTCTGTGATAGATTTTTTCTTCAATTGTTCCTGATATCATTAACCTGTAAATCGAGACCTCTCTTTTTTGACCAATTCTCCAAGCTCTTTCACGAGCTTGTAAGTCTGTTGAGGGATTCCAATCGGGATCAAAAATGATGATTCTATTAGCTCCAGTAAGGTTGACACCCAACCCGCCAACCCTAGTTGTCAGAAGGAAAATATCATAATTCTCGTTATTGAATTGATCTACAAGATTTTGCCTATTCGAAATGTTAGTTGTACCGTCCATACGCAAATAACGTATGTTAGACAATTCTGGGTCTTTAAATTTAATAAATTCCTCTAAAATGTCCAGCATTTGTCTTGACTGTGTAAATAATAGCGTCTTATGGCCTTCCGATTTCCAAAGCTTCAATAACTGCTTTACTACTTGCATTTTACCAGATCTCTTAGGATTACCATATGACGCGGTATCTTTAATATAATCACGATCCAATAAATCTGGATGGTTGCATATTTTTCTCAAAATATCTATACCATACAAGACTTGTCTTCTACCCCTTTTGATTTGAGCCAATTCATCTGAATGTAAAAATTCCAAATATTTACTTCTTTGGAACTGTGTTAGTTTACAAAATAATACCATCTCTTTTTTCTTCGGTAAATCCTTAGCCACATCTGATTTTACTCTTCTCAATAAATATGGAGATATCAAATCTCTCAAGGCAACAGCACACCTATACCCTGTCTGCACTTGTGTATTGGTGGCGTTAGCATATCCTCCCATATTGATTGGCTGAACGAACTGCTGTTGAAATACAGGTAGTGTCCCCAAACGTCCCGGAAATATAAAATCAAAGAGAGACCATAGTTCAACTAAATTATTCTGAATAGGTGTACCTGACAAAATAATTCTATTATAACAACGGAGCTTCTTGCAAGTAAGAGAGATGTCAGAGTCAGGATTTCTAATCTTATGGCCTTCATCAAGTACAGTATAGGACCAATCAACCTTCAGGAGTTTATCAGCATGTATTCTTAACCCAACATAAGTTGTAATTATTATATGTCCATCGCCAACCACCTTGTCTATCAGTTTCTGGAGCTGCATTCCTGATTCTACCTTCGCCTTAGTCTTAGAAGTATTAGTAAAATCGTCGTACGTGAAATCATCCGGATTTGATTTGATTAGCATTTCTTCCATTTCAGCATCAGATAGTTTTGCTTTATCGCCGATACCAGCACCTATCGAGTGTAAAATAACAGCTCTAAAAGCGGGCCACCATTGGTGCAGTTCGTTACACCATTGCTTCATCACTGTAGCAGGACAGACAATAAGTACTGGTCCATCTAAGTGTCCTGAATGATGAAGTGAAGCTAGAAAGGCAATAATTTGGATAGTCTTACCAAGACCCATCTCATCACCAATGATACCCCCCTTCTGTTGTTGATATAACTCGTAAAGCCACTGAACACATGTCTTTTGGTAATTGAATAAGAGAGAGAAGATATCACCGGGTATCTTAAAATCATTATTTAGTTTTGCATCTGGGATATCTGGATGTGGTTTCCTCCATTCAGGTAGAGATGGAAATTTATCAACTTTCCTATGAGCTGAACGGTGTTCTGTCCACTTTCGAAGTCTCTTCTGATACACAAGTTCGTCACCATCATCTCTGCCTAAACCAGGTGCACTTTTCGTTTCTACCTCCTCCTCATCAGCTATCAAATCCTGATCTCCGTTAAAATCCTCAGTCTCATAATGTTCAGGTATATATTCATCATCATCATCATCATCACCATCATTATCATCAGTCCCTTCCTTAAAGGTACTTTCAGTGTCTTCGTTATCATTAATGTTATCTATCATCTGTGCACCTGCCAAACTCTCGAAATCATTCTCTTGTTTAACAGATATCCCTTGCGGTGATTCCTGTTTAACTCCAAGTCCCCCCGCTTCGTCGTCATCTCCTTCCTCATCGATAACAAACTGGTTTGCAGAACCAAATGCCGTAATCTGACCAGTTCTTATCAAGTATTCCCTCTCAGATTCACCTGGTCTCTTGCCATCTGAGGCACCACCATCGACACCTTTACCATTCTTGGCCACTTCCAAAGTATCATTCAACCGAAGCTTAATATCATTAATATCATCCCGCAGCCTTCTCTCTTCACCAACTTCCAGTTTCTGAATGTCTTCTCGCAGTTTAGCCTTGACAGAAATCCTCGTGGTAACCTTTAACCGCCTTTCCATCAACTTCTTCTTCTTTAGACACTTCTCCAACGCATTGCGAGCCCTCTCCAAACGTTTCTCCTCTTGTTCCACCTGCTGCTGCGCGGTAAAGCTCTGCACATCACTCTCTATACGCTTTTCCAAAGAGCTCTGAGACAGAACATTGACAAGCCCCCCTAGATCCTCATCAATCCTATCATTATCCATGATTTCATTGAATTTAAAATCAAATAAAAAATTTTTGTTACAGTTATAGAAAGATAGAATTTATTGCCAACTTTTCCTCCTTAAATTCTTTCTTTGTATCCGCCAAGGTCCGATTAAAAATAAAGTTTTCATTGAGATTGTAATATTGTGAATTAATATTAAATTTTTCATTTTTTTTTTTTGACATTAGGTAATAATTTAATCACTTTTTCCGCTTTCGATGCCCCCCCAGCCACACACAAACCAAAAAAATTAAAAATCAAAAATTACAAAAAGCCAAAAAACAAAAAACAAAACAAAAACCAAACACCCAGAACTGAAATCATATAGCAGAGGGACATCAGAACAAAGATTACACATTATACTTTAAAAAATAATAAAATATATGATTAACATATCAAGAGCCACTAACCCAAACAAAAACAAAACAAAATAAACAAAAAACCCAAAAAAAACCCCAAAAAAAAAAAAACGACTATCGAGTGTTTTTTTTTCCCCTGATGACAAGGCCCAGTATATTCAATAGGATATACCGATGGCTTGTCACTCTTGATGGTGATGCTGAGATCAACTCAGGGAGGAACTACCAGGTGATACCGAGCTTATCGAATTACATATTTTTCTGTGGAGGGAGGTTTCGGACAGTCAAGAATGCGAGGCCACTGTCACTATTCGTGCTGTTTATGATAATATTACCTATCGTGTTGTTTTCGGTGTTTGAGACGAGCGAGCTGTGGCACACAGATAGAGGATACAAGGTCTTGGTGGTGATGTTCTACTGGACCTCGGCGTGGTCACTGGTGACGTTTGTCAAGACCTCTACCAGCGACCCCGGAATGCTGCCCAAGAACATACACCTGGTCGAGACCGACGCGCAATTACCACAGGAGTACTACAATGTAGTGACATTGCCGTATTGTAACATTAGAGACATATCAAAGAGCACAAGAGGAAGGGACGAGCAAGAAATCGCGGACTGCAGCGTCACGGTGAAATACTGTCGGACATGCAAGATATGGAGACCCCCGAGGGCGTCGCACTGCTCCATATGCGAGTGCTGCGTAATGACCCACGACCACCACTGCATGTGGGTCAATAACTGCATCGGCCAGCGGAACTACCGATACTTCATCGAGTTTCTCGTGAGCACCTCGATGGCATGCATATTCTTAATAACGAACTGCAGCATACACCTGGCACGACGCCACAAGGAACATCAACACCTGTCACACTACCCGTACCCAGCCACGATCCTGCTTGTATCATTCGGTTCCCTATGTGTCATGTACCCGATGATCCTGCTGGGCTACCACGTCGCAATGACAGGAACACAACAGACCACAAGAGAATATCTACGTAGCATCGGGTTCCGCAACCCTGTCATGCACAGAATACGGCGGAGACAAGATAACCCCTTCTCCTCTACATCTACATCTACCGCGACAACCACAACCACACACTTCTTCAAGAACATGGCCGAACTAATGGCACAGCCACGCGGACCCGCACTACTCCGAGCCCGGGGCAAGATCCAGCACGACTGGAGAATTAATGAACTAATAGATTAATAGATAAAAAAAGAAAAATAATAAACGATTATGTAATATTTAATATAAAAAAAATTATTAATAAAAAAACCTTATTTCCATTTTTGTGGTATTTTTCACATGCACAGCCATCCCAACCCAAAACAGTAGGATCAAACCCCTCATCCCTCTCAACGAGGCACACACACACAAACTAAAGACAGACACAAACCCGAGATCTCGGCATTAAGAGAGAGAGAGACAAGAAACTCACCAAAATATCCCGCCAGACGAAGAAAAAGAGAAAAAAATCGGATAAAAATCGGCCCCTCCTCTCAAAGCGCGGGACGTGCAAAGAGAAAAGGGCCACAGAGAGAAATAGAAAGAGAGAGAGAAGATCCCACCTCCCAACACCCCCTCTTAGATAGGCCCAGAGAAAGAGAGAGAGAGAGAGAGAGAGAGACCCCTTCCCTTTCCCTTTCCCTTCCCGAGGGGGGAAGGCAAAGACAGAAATTCCCTCTCGGACAGAGAAACTGACGTACCAAGAAGGAAAACCCCGGTATCTGCCGTGAGTAAGAAACGCAGAGAGAGAGAGAGAGAGAGAGAGAGAGAGACAGAAGCACAAGAGAGAGAGAAGCACAAGAGAGAGAACTTCCACGCGCTGTCAAATCAGAGACGCAGAGAGACGCAGTTGTGAGTAATGTTTATATCCCTTATCCTTACACACACACTCTCTCTCGCTCTCTCGCTCTCTCGAAACCCGGGGGGGGTGGCACAGAAATGTACGTGGGGGATACCGCAGGAGAAAGAGGGTTTGACAAAGATTTAAATTACGGTATTCTCTCTCTCTCTCTGTACTATATATAAGCAAAATGTGATAAAGGACATCGAGGAACAATAAAGTGGACTTTCTATTATACAAAGACACAAAGAGTATTATTAATAAACATAATACTATAAAATTACAATACAATACAATACAAATATGAGATTGTTTCAGAATACTTGTGAGTTTGCATATCCTTGGGAGCAGGTTACTGCTGCCAACTGGAACAAGTATCCCAATGAGGTTTCGACGCATGTTATTGCTGTCGATGTGTTGAGGCGGGAGTTGTCTGGCTCTGGGAGACAGCTGGTCACGGAGAGATTGATCACGGTGAAGCAGAGTGTGCCCAAGTGGGTGTTGTTGGTGGTTGGTGCGTCTGAGAAGAGTTATGTGAGAGAGGTCTCCACGGTGGACCTGGATACAAAGACGCTAACCATGAGGAGCTGTAACTTGACGTTCTGGAATATCATGAAGGTGTACGAGACGGTGAGGTATACTCCCGATGCGTTGAGGCCCGATGCCAAGACTGTGTTTGAACAGGAAGCGCAGATCAGTGTGTGTGGCACGCTAGGGAGGTTCTGCAACAAGATCGAGGAGTGGAGTGTGCAGAGGTTTGGCGAGAACGCAAAGAAAGGTAAGCTAGGGTTTGACCTGGTGTTGAAAGTGTTTAATGAGCACTGGAACCAGATCAACAGTGATATAGGCTCGGTTATTAACGAGACTGTGGAGGATGTGAGGTCTACCGCCGGTAACTTGATTAAAGAAACAGAGAGGACTTACTCTAACATCCTAGCTACAAACCAAGAGATGTTCTCTGACGCATTTAACAAGAAGTAAAAAAAAAATGTGTTGATTCTTCCATAGACATGATGTTTCATTCTTTTTAATAAAAGAATTATTAATATATTCCCTTCGCCCATCAACTTGTACACAAACTTTAAAGGCAAAAAAAAAAACAAAACTTTTCACTGTAATTATGACGTTAATATTTATGTTGTCTTCCTGCATTTGGTATTCTTTTCTCTTTTCTATTTAAAAACGACACAATCAAATTTTAATTTTCAAGTATATAAAAATTCAATTTAATTTAATGCTAATATTATTATAATTTAAAAAATTTGAATGAATCATCGCTACACGAGAAACAAATAATACAAAAGAAAAATTTTGAATAGAATGACGTTAATATGAATTAATAATAATATTTATAATATACTAATTAAATCTTATTTAAGCGTCAACCTTGTAGACGGAGTGACACTTACCACAGTACAATCTAGTCTTGTGGTCAGCCAAGAAAACACCGGCACCACAGGTTGGGTTGGAACACTCCTTTCTCAACTTGGTGACGGTACCTTCACCATCGACCTTGTAATAAGACAAGACAGCAAGCTTAACCTTCTTGTGCTTGTGCTTGATCTTCTTTGGGGTGGTGTAGACCTTCTTCTTTCTCTTCTTACCACCACCTCTTAGTCTCAAGACCAAGTGCAAGGTAGATTCCTTTTGGATGTTGTAGTCGGACAAAGTTCTGCCGTCTTCCAATTGCTTACCAGCAAAGATCAATCTTTGTTGGTCAGGTGGGATACCCTCCTTGTCTTGGATCTTGGACTTGACATTGTCAATGGTGTCACTGGATTCGACCTCCAAAGTGATGGTCTTACCAGTCAAAGTCTTAACAAAGATTTGCATGGTTGTTTTTCTTGGTTTAATTCCTCTTTCTTAACAAAAAAAAACTATATCAAAGATTCGTCTGCAATTAATAATTAAATGCGTCTTACTCACCAGATATAAAAGGAAAAAAAAAGAAGTTAATCCGTGGTTCTCTATTCCCTGAGAGTAAGAGAAAGTAAGAAAGAGAGAGAAAGAAACAGATACTACTCGAAACTAAGAATTATGAAAACTTGCTTATAATTGCTTTGTGAAAAAAAAAAAAAAACTTGAAAAATTTTTTTTGTCAAAGAAACTGGAGAAAAAAATTTTTTTTCCCACAATCGCCCACACAAACCACAGAAACATAGTGGAGGGTAACACACCATACACAAAGCGCCACACACACACACACACAGACAGAACGAAGGCAGTACACAAAACGCCGGCAAATTAATCTCAATTGTTTTTTTTTCTTTGCGTATCACTGTTCACATCGCGCATACATGTGATATACAACGTGGTGCAGTATACTTACCCTGTGATGCGTGTATATCTCTAAAAAATATTTGAAATTTTTCTGTAGTGGGAAAATTACCCCAATCCGGTAGTTGTAGAAAAAAAGGAAGGATGGAAAAAATATATATATATAAAGTATATGGGTGTGCAGGTGTATAAACAGTCAAAAAAAAACGAGGAGAGACATTTTTGTGTCCCCACACAGAACACCCCGGGTAACAGACAATTGCAACTTACTAATACAGTCGTTTCTGATTGGCTAGACAAGGTGGATGGGAATGAGGGGAGGGGTGGGGTGGGGTGGGGGGTGCAGTGCGTCGTAATTAAGAACAATTGCCACAGTTTCTTTTTAAAGCTATCTTATGTCCTCTCTTCCTTGTCATTTTCTCTCTGAGAAAAGTGGGCAGGAGTGGGGTTGCCAAAGGTTAATTAAAAAAATAAAAAAATTATTCAATTTGTAAGCAAAACGATAGATGGGCGGGATGTTCTTATATATATATAACGTTTAGAAAAAAAAAAAAAGTTTAGATACTCAGATACATATTCTTTCTTCCGACGGACGGAATAATCTCAAATAAGATAGATATTAAAGAGCAGAAAATACCAGAACAAGATATAGAAGATGGCTGTTATTGAGATTACAAACCAGGATCAGTTTACTGAATTGACTACTAAGAATGCACAAGGGAGACTGATAGCATTGTATTTCCATACTGCATGGGCTGAGCCATGTAAGGCTGTTAATGAATTGTACAGGGCTATTAGTGATGACGAGTCTAACAGAGAGGTTGTGTTTCTTGCAGTAGATGCCGATTCTCAATCGGAGATTGCTGAGCTGTTTGAGATATCGGCTGTTCCTTACTTCATATTGATTAAAGACGGGACTATATTGAAGGAGTTGTCTGGTGCTAACCCTAAGGAGTTCTTGGCTGCATTGGAAGAGTGTAAGAGATCTCCTGCTGATGGTGTGTTGCAGCAGCAGGAAGGAACTATGGATGAGGATGACGAAGAGGACGACGAAGAGGAGACCGAAGAAGAGTTGATGGCTAGATTGGCTAAACTTGTGAATGCAGCACCAGTTATGTTGTTCATGAAGGGTAATCCATCTGAGCCTAAGTGTGGATTCTCCAGGCAGATCGTTGGTATTCTAAGAGAACACCAGATCAGGTTCGGGTTCTTCGATATCTTAAGAGATGAGTCAGTGAGAACTAATTTGAAGAAGTTCTCGGACTGGCCTACTTTCCCTCAACTATATATTAACGGAGAGTTTCAAGGTGGTCTGGACATCATTAAGGAGTCTCTAGAAGAAGACCCAGAATTCTTTCAAAACACTATACGAGCTGCTTAACTGGAGGTCCTCCACAAGCAAAGCCATAGAAGATTAATGTCCGGAAGTAAATAAACAATAGAACAACAATAAACAATCCCAAAAGTTGTATATATATATAATGCATATCCTTTTTTTTTCTTTCTTTCTTTCTTTCTTTTTTTTTTTTAGAGATGATTTGTTTTAAATGTAAACACTCCCCCACATACAAGCATTCTTGAACTATCTAAATAAAATAACTCTTGTTGAAAGTACGGGATGGGGATTCCTGTAACGCGTCGTATTATTTGTTTACAATTCGGTCGTTTCTTTTTTTCTTCTTCTGACGCGTCACGTATTTTTTTTTTTTAAATTTTTCTATTTACGCGTGGCAGCTGTATGAAGAAGAGGGGGCTGGAATCGATGAGCTTCCTCTAATTTTATAAAATTCTACATATGCTTAAGATCAAAAGACATTGGAAACTTCCTATTTCTTTTTTTGATTCATTATAATTCATATCCATCAATAGAATCAAGGAATCAACAGACTTATATATATATTCAGGTAAGGGTTTTTTTCTTTAACAGTATACAATGACTGCACCTAGTACACCAAAGACCAATAAGAAGCTCGCCATGGGTTCGTCAGGGAAGAAAATGAAACAGAGCTCTTTGCTCTCTTTCTTCTCCAAGCAATCACCTACTGCTAAGAAGGCAGGGCCAAAAGTTCAGCAGAAGGTATCTGCGCCGGTTAAGACTCAAACTAAGAAGTCGTCAGAATATCCTAGCCCCACAAGGGAAGAACCAAAGGGCAAATCTCTGTTTATCGACGACGAGGATAACGAACCAAAGGAGGAAGTGGATGAGAAGGATAAAGCTGTTGCAGATGCTGATAAAGCAGAGTTGACTCCTGAAAACACACCCAAGGTGGACGATAAAGAAATCTTAGATAAGAAAGCAGAAGAAGACGATGAAGACGATGATGCTACTGTTTCTACCGGTGGCAGAAGGAGGAAGAGAAATATAAGTTATGCTGAAGACAGTGAAGATGAAGAAGATGGTATTCCTGTGAAGAAGAGAAGAAGTGCACCCGTAAGTGATGATGATGACGATGAGTATAAAGCCGCTTCGGAATCTGCAGATGAGGCAGAATTAGAGGATGACGACGACGATTTCATCTCTGATAAGAACCAAAGCAGTATAATTGACGATGACAGTGATGATGACGATATATTGGCATTGACTACAAACAAATACAAGAAGCCTACCCCGGTGTCAAAGCCTACTATTGCCAAATTTCCTAAGCCGCCTGCACCGAAACCAAAGAAGCTTGTCTCTACCACTATATCAAAGAACACAGCCTTTACCAAACAAAACGAAGAAAGATACCAATGGCTGGTGGAAGAAAGAGACGCTCAGAAGAGGCCTAAGGATGACCCTGAGTACGATCCCAGGACTTTATATATTCCATCGTCAGCATGGAATAAATTTACTCCATTCGAGAAGCAATACTGGGAAATTAAGTCTAAAATGTGGGACTGTATTGTTTTCTTCAAAAAGGGAAAATTCTTTGAACTGTACGAAAAGGATGCTTTCCTAGCACATGCTTTGTTTGATTGGAAACTGGCCGGTGGCGGCAGAGCCAACATGCAACTTGCAGGTATTCCAGAAATGTCTTTTGAACACTGGGCGGCACAATTTATCCAATTAGGTTATAAAGTTGCAAAAGTTGATCAAAGAGAATCGATGCTTGCAAAGGAAATGAGAGAAGGATCTAAAGGTATTGTAAAGCGTGAACTTCAATGTGTCCTGACTTCCGGTACATTGGTCGATAGTGATATGATTCATTCTGATCTGGCAACTTATTGTTTAGCAATCAGAGAAGAACCAGCGAACTTCTACGACACCACTGCTCCTGAGTCCCCTACATATACTAGACTTTTTGGTGTTGCATTTATTGATACCTCAACCGGTGAGTTACAAATGATCGAGTTTTATGATGACGAGGAGTGCTCAAGATTGGATACGTTGATGTCTCAAGTTAAACCAAAAGAAATAATTATGGAAAAGAACAATCTAAGTAATTTATCGCATAAAATTGTGAAATTTTGTGCTGCGCCGCACGCTCTCTTCAATTATATTAAGCCAATTGAAGAATTCTATGATGCTGAAAAAACCTACAATGAGCTGATTGCTAACGAGGAGAAATATTTTAAAACTAATGATCAATGGCCTAGAATATTAAAAGAATACTACGAAAATGAGAAAAAGGTTGGGTTTTCTGCCTTTGGAGGTCTACTTTACTATCTGAAGTGGTTAAAGCTAGATGAGAATTTGATATCAATGAGGAACATTAAGGAATACAATTTTGTGAAATCTCAAAATTCCATGGTCTTAGATGGTATATCATTACAAAATCTTGAAATATTTAGTAATTCGTATGATGGAAGTGATAAGGGAACTTTGTTCAAGCTATTCAATAACTCTATTACCGCTATGGGTAAGAGAATGATGAGAAAGTGGCTAATGCACCCCCTGCTGGCCAAATCTGATATTGAAAAACGACTTGACAGTGTCGATTCGTTGATGAGTGATACAGATTTAAGGCATACTATAGAATCAACTCTATCGGCTCTTCCAGATCTGGAAAGAATGTTATCCCGTATCCATTCGGGGTCCTTGAAGGTAAAGGATTTTGACAAGGTTATCACTGCATTCGAAGATATTGTCGTACTGGTGCGTGAATTGTCTCAACAAGAACTACACGGTGCTTTGAAAACATACTTTTCCCAAATCCCTACTACCTTGCATGAAGAAGTAGAGAAATGGAAAAATGCATTTGACAGACAGAAGGCGATTGATGAGGGAGTGATTATTCCTCAGCCAGGTGTTGAACCAGAATTCGATAACTCGTTGGATAAGATTGAGTCCTTGGAAAAAGAACTAAATGATATATTGAGAAGCTATATGAAATTACTAAAAACTTCTAATATCCAATATAAGGATGCGGGAAAGGAAATTTACACAATTGAAATTCCAGTATCGGCTTCTAAATATGTTCCAGGAAGCTGGGTGCAGATGGGTGCTAATAAATCGACCAAGAGATATTACTCTGATGAGGTAAGAGTACTAGCTAGGTCCATGGCAGAAGCACGTGAATTACATAAGGTTCTGGAGGATGATTTAAAATTTAGACTATGCAAAAAGTTTGATACTAGTTATGATGCCTTATGGATGCCAACTGTCCACTCTTTATCTAATATCGATTGTCTAATTGGATTGGCCAGAACTTCGGAATCTCTTGGTGCCCCATCATGTAGACCAACTTTACACGACGAAATTGATGAAACCACGGGCTGTAAATTTAATGGTTTTGTTGATTTTAAATCTCTAAGACACCCCTGTTTCAATCTAGATGCAACAACTAGTAAAGATTTCATTCCAAATGATGTAACTCTTGGGAAAAGCGCTCCAAATTTAGGTTTATTAACTGGTGCAAATGCTGCTGGTAAATCAACAGTTTTAAGAATGACTTGTGTTGCTGTTATAATGGCACAGATGGGATGCTATGTTCCGGCTGAATCGGCAAATTTGACCCCAATTGATCGAATTATGACTAGATTAGGTGCCAATGATAACATCATGCAAGGGAAGTCAACCTTCTTCGTTGAACTGTCAGAAACTAAGAAAATTTTAGACATGGCTACCAATAGGTCTCTATTGGTTTTAGATGAATTAGGAAGAGGGGGTTCTTCAAACGATGGTTTTTCGATAGCTGAAAGTGTACTGCATCATGTGGCAACACATATACAAAGCTTGGGATTCTTTGCAACTCATTATGGTACACTGGGAATGAGTTTCAAAGCACATCCTCAAGTAAGACCAATGAAAATGAGTATTCTGGTGGATGAAACCACCAGAAATGTGACATTCTTATATAAATTAGTGGAGGGTCAGAGTGAGGGCTCTTTCGGTATGCATGTAGCTTCTATGTGTGGTATTCCAAAATCAATCGTAGACAATGCGCAGGATGCAGCTGATAATTTAGAGCATACCTCTCAAGTTATTAGAGAGCGTAAAGCTGCGCTACATGGTAAGATTGATCCAAATTCCCTTGTTCCACTTGGACTACAAAGTGACTTTGTCCGTCTTTTGTTTGGAGATGGTCTAAATAATAAAATCAAGGGTACAGGAGAAGGTGTTCAAGTTTATGACAGAATAGTCAAAGGGAATGTGCTTAACAATATTTTTGGTATGATAGACAGGTTCGACAGCTAAAAGTAATTGTACATAATCTATAAGCAAACATAGTTTTTTATACACTATAATATTTTATTATGAACAATTAAGAATCATACAGCAACAACAGCAACAAAATTCCTGTTTTTATTTGGTAAAATTATCTATTATTTTTTATATTTTAAATATTTGAACGGGAATAACCCAATTGTATAATCTATAATAGTCTTTGTGTTTGTGAAATAAAAGCATTGTTATCTATTTATGAAGTTTGTGTCTTTGCAAGGAGTCTTTCTGCGGAGATGTTGTGTAACGTGGTCTCTTCTCTTGAAACCCTTCAAGCAACGTGGACAACAGTAAGGCTTTGTGTTGGAATGTACTGATTTTTGATGCCTTAGTAGATGGTGTTGAGAATTATAGGTTTGATCGCAGCGATCGCAGTGATAGATGTTGATTCCCCCAATTTGCTCGACAGTTGAAGAAAAAGGAATCAAATTCTTTTCAAGTTTCTTAATTTCCACCTCAGATAAGAAAAGCTCGCATGGTAAAAGAATCATAGTAGAGTCTGGCTGGGGTTCAAGTCTGAATTTTCTTTCTTTTGGGTATGTTGACTTTGTATGTATTCTTCTCTCGATTGGAATCCTGTTGATTTGGAATTTAAATATTTTTTTATTGAGTTTCAAGATGCCAGTAATTCTTCTCGCTACTCTTCTCGTGGTTTGCTTAGTGGTTTTTTGATTTTTTTCTTTTTTTGGGTCTATTACTTTTGTAGTTGTTTTTGCATTAAATATTCTTATTTTATAATTTTTTGGAGTAGGTTTAGTTACTTTTCCTGGTTTAATGTTAATGGGCTTGGAGGTTTGTGAACTTTTGGTATTCCTCGCATTTTTGGAAGTTTTTTTTGTAGTCTTTGTTGGATTTTTTGTACTCTTTGTAGGTTTCTTCGTATTCTTTGTAGGTTCCTTTGTATTATTTGAAGTTTTTTTTGTATTTTTTCTGGCCTTTGTTTTTGATTTTGTCTCCTTTTTGTTAGCTACTTCCGAATTAACATCGGCGGTTGACATATGCTGTTCTACGGTTGAAGGTAAACTTTCCAAGCTATTCAAATCAACATTCCATGGTGCCAAGCCATTAACTATTGGTGAAATTTCTGCTAGTTTTGTGATAAAGTCGCATTCTTCCGAAAACTCTGCATCTGGTATTTCTTTCGAGTTTTCTAAAAGCTTCATGTCAGGCAAGCCCTTTTTCTCGTAACTTGGAGTTGACGTTATTGTGCAAGGAGCAATTGAAGTAAATGTTGAGTTTGGCGTAGAAGATGGTAATTCTGGTACTTCATTATTTGAAGAGGCCTGGTAAATTTGTACTAAATCCTTTGCTGAGATGATTTCGTTCTTGTAGTTTACGGGAACCGTATCTGGATAGTTGATAAGCAATTCATAAAGTTCTTGAAGATTATTTACTGTGTGGAGCCCCTCTACGTTCAATTGCTTTCCAAGGTAAGTGTCTTCTTTAATTTCTTGAGATAAAGCGCAGGTGCAGAATGTTAATAATGTGCGCTCATTACCAAATTTGAAGAGGGAATTCTCTATATGTTTATTATGAGTGATTGTGAACCCATGGTGAAATCCCATATAAATTTCACCAGGTTTAAAAATAAAAATTTCACCATTTCTTTGTAAGTGTCTTTTAACAATAATACCTTCAACTGCTAAATCCATTGGAGAGCACATGTATTTATGATGTTTAAAAAATGCATTACACTTATCAGCGTCTTCTCTGTTGTTGTCTCTTAGAAATGAAATGAAGCGTTCTTTATCTTCTTTTCTGATGGTGTACCATTGAATAGGTGCACCATAAAAATGATAATAGATATCAAAGGCATCGTCTGTAAATACCTTCCATGGCGTTGAAACAGCAAATGAAGATAAACGACAGCCATTTTCAAAATGAATATTATGAGTAGATAATTCCAATCCTAGACTCTCAGCTGGAATATTATTTTTGGTTTCATCCAAATCGGTATGTAACTTTCCGAAAACTGGCGTAAACTTTGAATAATTAGCCCAAAAGAAACATTCGTGGTGTAATAATGAATTATCAGTAAAATTAGTACCCAGTTGAGCTTGGCTTGATTCTCTGATTGTGTCAATCAAATGTCTTCCGTCTTTAATATTAGGAAGTCTTAAGAAGTTGTAGGGTTGAGAACAACTGGACCAAATATTACCATCAAAATTAGGAAATGTTTCTTCTTTGACTTTCTTTATGTTTTCTCCAGAAGTTCCTTGGACACCAGTAGATATTATTAAGGATTTAGAGAAATATTCATCAATAGCACAAAGGTAATCAAGAGGCATTTGTAGTTTCACCAGACCATATTGGTTCAAACTTTTGCTAGAACGTTCAATTAGATTTTCAAACGATTTCAGTTCTTCTGCCGTTGGAAACATCGTTGGGATTGGCTCTTCTAAGTCGAAAGGATAATCCATTGTTGTTGTTTTTTTCTAGTAATCAAATAAAATTAGTCAAAATATAGTGGCACTTAATTTGTTAGTTTTTTACTTTATAAGTGCAGGGTACAAAAACCAATAGTTAGTTAATAAGAAAAATAGTAATAGTAGTAAAAACAACTAAGGAAGTAAATGGGGGAAAGAAATTTTTTTTCAAATGTCCCTCTCAATTTCACAATTATTTTATAGTCCTATTTTGGGAATTTTTGAACATTTGTTTAGTTAGAAAATGGGAAATCTTCTCTAATAAGTTATTTTAAGTGTCGAAACAGCATTTTCAATTGATTTGACCATTGTCTTTTAAAAACACAAACAAAAAATAACGGAAAGTCTTGGAGGTTCAGCAATAAGAGGACCTTGTATATCCCAAATTTTGTTTACCCCTGAAAAAATACAACATATGTATTTTTATTTTCAGCTCTTAAAGTTTCTGTACCTTCAAATTGAAATTATGAGCCGCCTACGCAACTCCCCTAAATGTTTCTCTAACTCCGAATTGAATGATTTACGTTAAATTGGAAACAATTCCTTTTACAACGTTTTAAGTAGAGATTTAAAAGGTAAAATTAGGTCAAAATATTTGTGGTCTTCCATTGTACCTTTTTTAACCTAATTTAGCAATCCTTTTGCTAAAGTTATTTTTTTATAATAGCTTACGAGTGACTGTACATAATGACAGACAAGGAGAGTATCTACCTAGTGAGTACTAAATACGTGATGGTTTACAACCATAACTTGGAAATAAATTTTTGAAGTATATTTTATAGTATCATAAGAGTATATGCGTATGAAAAAGAAAATAAACAAAAAAGGATAAAGGCAGGAAATAATATACAAAGTCCATCCAACATATGATGGACATAAAAAAAAAAAATAGGTAAAAAAATGGTAAAAGTACCTATAACAATTCATTGAATAAATCCAAGATATATCTCCATTTTTATAATAAAGTTACAGGGGTGAATATTTTCTTTCTTTTTTTTTCTTTACTTTTATTTTTTTTATTTTATTTTATTTTATTTTATTTTTTTTTATTTTTTTTTTTGGATTTTTTGGATTAAAAATGAATTGAAAGAAGTGAAGTGAAAGCAACATAAACGGTCCATCATGATCAAAAAATGAATTTAAGCAAAATAAATGTCTTAGTCCAAAATTACAATACAATTTATTGATGTGTTTTGATCTTCTTTTTTATATTTTTTATAAGATTTTTAGTTTTCTTTTGAGAAAGCTGAATAAGACAGGCTTACTTGGACATCAGGCTCTCCGCATGGTTAATACCAGGTAACTCTAACGACGCTCTAGCTCTTTCAACAGAGTATCTATTGTCCAATTGATTAGTCATCATCATTTCCTCTCTAGTTCTATCTAGAGATGTTCTTGGTTTGTTACTTGTTCTAGAGTACATTGACATTCTCTTAGAGTTGTCCATAGTGTTTCGGTTGGAGTCCTTTCCCAGGTAATACTTTAGGATATCATCACCTACACCAGATTCATACTCTGGCTTAGGGTCAGGAACGAGTTTGTCATTCGTTTCCAGTTCAATTTCTTCAGAGACAACATTTTCACTAGAAGAACTGCTTGAATAACTTGAAGAGGGGTTTTGTAGTGCGCTCTCTTTATTGTAAACTTGTGATAGAGTTACCTTTGGAGTGTCTGGGTCAGTTGGGTCATACTTTTCCGGTAAGTGTTTGAAATCACCACGACTCCACATTTCTCTAATAATATCAACATCGCTAGGGTAGAAGTATCTCTTGAAAACATCGAAAGTAAAACGAGGTAATAGACAGAACAGAAGCCCAACAAACAATACAGCCCAGAATGTAGGTGTACCAAAAACCCTCTCAGCAGCTTTATAAAATTCGTTACTCTTACGAACACTTGACCAAATGCCAGTCCATGTGAAGAAAATTAAAATAGAAACACCAATAAAGAATGAACAGAATACATCCCAACGTTTCTGCTCCATCAATATGTACAAGTTACAAGAAATCGCAGCAATCGCAGTAACTGGTACACCAACATAGTAACGATGGTCAAGTCCCATACCATTAGAAGTGACAATCATGTTACGGCGATAAAGAATATATGGGAAGAAGAAACAAATAATAGATTGGTAAAGACCATCAAACATATAGTACAAGAACTTAGTTTGGTTCCATTCTTTTCTTAGAATACCAACTCTGTACAACTGTGGGAAGATAACTGAAAGTGTATCGCTAACATCTTGATCAAATATACCTAACAAAATAACAGGAATGGATGTAAAAGCCAGATTGTAGAATGTTAGATAGGTGTATTCAAACAAATAAGATCCATCATAATTGTTATAGATACCAAACCAAAACAAGGCTAAGGTGAAAATAACATTCTTGTAAAAGAACAGTGGAATCATTTCAGCAAGTCTTTTGTAACACCATTTACCGTGCACTAACAGAAGTCTTGTCAAGTATCTAAATTGTCCAATAGCATAGTCTGAAGACATAACAGCTTGTCTACCTTCTTCACCAGCAATACCAACACCTATATTAGCAGATTGAATCATCGCAACATCATTCGAACCATCACCGATGGCCAGTGTCATAACATCTAAGGTATTTTTGACCAGTTTTACAACAGCTGCTTTTTGAGCAGGAGAAACTCTACAGCATAGAACAGATTTACAGTTTTTGCAGAGTAATAAGAACTTTCTCTTTAAATCATCAGTAGAGAGCGCGTACTTCAATGCATCACCATCGATAATAACTGCAAATTCACCCTTGGGAATATCATGCTGTTTTTTAGCTAACTTGAGCTCTTCCTCTGAGCCGGACATACCAAATTTATCATGTAGGTATTGGGATATTAAAGTATCCACAATTTCCTTAGGGGTGTTGCCCAGATCTTCGACATCAGCTCCTGTATTCTTAATAACCAGAAGTTCCATATCATTATTTAATAGATTACAGGAGAAACCGATGTTAATTGCAGTTTCTACTTTGTCACCAGTCAGGACCCATAATTTAATACCAGCTTCACCTAACAAAGAAATCGAGTCTGGAACACCATCTTGCAAACGATCTTCAATGGCGGTACCGCCAAGTAAGATAAGGTTTCTTTCGATTTGATCAGAGACCTTCTCTAGTTCATCTTCTCTATTGGATAAAGCGGCGGCTGCAACATCGTAACTAGAATTCCATTTCTCATATTCATCCCAAGTAAGTTCTCTCTGGGCAATACAAAGAGTTCTCAGACCCTCAGTAGCATATTGCTCCAAGTGTAAAGCAGTTTTTTCGAGAAGGGTCTCGTTATTCAATCCAGTTTTATTCAGTCTTGAATAAATAACAGAATCAGCACCTTTACAAATCAATAAAGCCTTTGGTTGACCATTCGGAGTTTCAGCTGGAATTTTGACGATACAACTCATTCTCTTTCTTGACGAATTAAATTCCAAAATATTTAACACTTGGAATTCCTTTTCGATACCTTGAACTTCAATCACCAGAGAGTCCTTGGTTTTCTTGACAAAACTGAAACCCATATCCCTTGCAGTAGTGACCAGAGCAGCTTCATCAGGAGATTGGGCTTTCAATTCTAATTTTTCAGGGTCGTCCTTAGCTGGTTCGATAAGAACAGAGTGACAGACGGCCAAAGCAAGCATAAAGTGTTGACAAGATTTTTGCTGAAGTTCACCAGAGTTACCAGCCAAATCATGAACAAATTCTTTAGATACAAAAGTTAATTCATCTGGATAGAATTGACTATTTTTAGCAAGGTTTTGAAGTTCTCTTATCATGACTTCTCTATCATTCTTGATTCCTTCTTTTTCAATCTTACCTTCTTTCTCGACATCGACACCTTGTCTCTTTCTCAACCCTGCTAGGGCTTCGGTATAAGCTCTACCGTATGAGACACCGTTGATAGTACATTTCTTGAATTCCATGACATTTTGTGTTAGAGTACCAGTTTTATCTGAGAAAATATACTCAATTTGACCCAGATCATCGGAGATATTCCAAGATTTCGGGGTACATGGATAATCCAGTTTGGCATTGTACATCATCACATCCGTGTAGATGAAGATAGCTTGAGCAGTCTTAATAATCTCAATGGAGATATATAAGGAAATTGGAACCAAAGATTGGTACAAAATAACTGCGACCCAGAAAGAAACAAAACCACTTGTTGCTGGCGCACCAGTACCGGAACCAAATTCAAAGAAATCTCTAGATCTAGGGTGTTTATCGTGGAAAATACCGTTGGTAAGACCAGCGATAAAACATAGAACAAACAGCAAAGCGAAATTGAATAATACAGAAATGTTCAATTCTCTAGAGATTCTAGACTTCTTTGTTGGAGTGATACCAGTGTTAAGCATAATTTTGGTGTCATTACCAGTGAATGCAACAACACCCATAGCCCATTTTGTATTTCTTAAAGTACAACCACGCAGTAGCAAATTGTTGATACCAATAGGTTCATTCAATATTTCGCCAGTAGCGAGGTCATTCCATTTAAAGTTAGCTTGATAGGAGTACAGATTTGCGTGAGGGCCTTCACTCTCTATCCAGAACTTCGTTCTAGCAATATCAGCGGAACTTCGGACGTCAGATGTACATTTCATAGATTGACGAACCTTCAGGTTTGTTTCACCATCCAAGTTTTTGGTTTCTACGTAACAAGCACCATCAGAGTCAGAAGTAGCCAACAGGACTATATCAGCTGGGATCTCCTCATTGTTATGGACTCTAATAATATCACCAACTTTCACGTTCTTCCAGAAGTCCTTTCCAAATCTCCAGTCTGTGGTATGCGGTATATTCTTGTTAATCAAAGAATTCTCTAATGGATCATGATTCAGATCCATAGATGGCCTCACGTCCATAGAGAATCTGTTCTTGTCGTCCATAGAAAATCTACTTTGGTAAGAGTCCATTGAGTGTCTGAAGTTTCTCGATTGTCTCTTCTGGTGGTTGATTCTGTGACGTTCTCTCTGTGCTCTCTTTAGCCTACCTTGTTTAGTGATTCTCTCGTTCAAAAAGGTGACTGTAGCCACTAGCATTCTTGTGTTAGCCTTCTTGAACCTCCTCCACAGGGACACATCATCAGAGGAGACGTTTGGGTTCTCCACACCGGTTAAGATGTGGGTCTTGGTGTTGTTCACCTCCAGATCTAGCACGGTTCTCCGGGAATCCTCCACACCGTCCTTGATAGCGGTAATGATGACAATGACAATCAGCGGAACGGCATTGAAACCAGGGTTAGTGACACCGAAGATCTGGAAAGCACCCAGGATCAACAGTATCAGGAAATAAATGTTGGCGAAGTTTTGAAATTGAAACATGATATTCTTAGGCAAGAATGTCAGCGGTGTGTATTTCGTCGTTCTGATCTTGTTTCTCGGGTAATTCGCGATGGGGTTGTTGTCCTCATCGAGCATCTCCGAGGGCAGCGGCAAGTTGTGGTAGATTGTCCTCAGCTCGTCGGCCTTATTGGTCATCCCGGTTTCATCCGTGTTCCCGTTATTCACCTCGTTCCCCATAAACTCCTCGAAGGGTGACTGTATGTTCTTCTTCGCCCATTTGATCGTCTTCGACCTCCCGATATCGTATCTTTTCATAGACTTCATGGACTTCCTTCTGCGCTGAGTACCCCACCTCAGTCTCTTAATCTCGCTGTCCTCAGTGGTAGCGTTCTTCTTACCTCTACTCATTCTCTTCTTGTCATCGGGACCAAACATCAAAACGCGGTCCTCGTTGTTAAACTTCCCGTCATCACTCTTGCCTACAACAGGTGTTGGTGCAAACGACACGTTATCGAGATCAAAGTCCTCGTAGTCCTTGTACTCATCTTCAACAGCTCCTTCTTCATTCAGCGTCGTGTTGGTATCTATATGCGTATCGAGATCCTGTGCTGACACGAACCTATTACTGTCATCAAACGGCGATATAGGTTCTTCCTCGAACGGAGATCTACTTCTAGATCCAGTCATTTAATAATTGTATTTGGTGGAATTGTAGAATTGTTTGAGATTGTGAAATTGTAATGTAGTGTTGGTGTTGATGTTATAATTACTATCGTCTTTTTTTTTTTCTTTTGGAATAAGGAATATTATTGTATTTGTTTTTTCGGCCTATCTCATATAGTTTGATTCCAATTGTAGTTAAAGGAAATAAAAAGAGTCCTCTATTTCCACTTGTACAATTATATTATAAAAGAGAGAGAGAGATCAAAAAAATTTTTTGAGTTTATTGAAATAAGAGTGAATACAGAAAACGGTTATAAAAACTTTACGTGATCCGGCAAGCAATTAAAATAAAGAAAGAAAGAACACGTCCCTTTCTGGGGGAGGGTGGTGTGCACGCAATCAAGAAGAAGAAGCGTTGCGTGAGTGTGTGTGTGTGTGTGTCTGTCTGTGTTTTTCGTGACGATGAGGCGATAATTTATTATTTATCAAACAGGAGAGATTGGATACCACGTCGTCTTCTGTGGATCAGTTATTATACAATGAAGTATATATTTTTAATACTGCCCTAATCAGGAAATCACTTCTATAACCCATCATAGAAAGAGAGAGAGAGAGAGAGAGAGATAGAGGACACATGTGTAAATTATTATAGCAGTGGACAACGTTGTGTTTTTTTTGTACTGCATTATGTTGTACAACGCGTCGATCCCTTTACTTTTCTCCTATCTTTTTTTTTCTTCTTCTTGCACTGCACCTGTTTCTGTGCCTTTCTGCTTCATTTTTTTTTTTGTGCTTGGTTTTCGCGTGCCGTTGTGTGGTGCAGGAATTTGCTTTCCCACCTCGTGCTCAGAAACATACGCACACCCAAAGAAAAAAAAAACAAAAACTCATCGCTAGTGGTCGGATTTTTCTGGTCCCCCTCCCTTCATCCCGCTTTCATTTCCGTATCGGTTCGTACGTGTTCACATGGGTTTCGTATCATAATATATTACGTCATTTCATATATATATATACCGTATATCTATTTTTTTTATATATATTATACATGGTTTTTCTCTTTTATTTCTTGGCGTATTTCTGGGTCCACTCCTTGGCGGTTTCTTTAGCTTTCTTTTCGTCTTTGATCCAGTCCTCGGCGACGTCGTTGGCTAAGGGGTCGTTAGGGTTTGGAGAGGCCAGTAGGGCCTGTACAGATAGCAGCACGGTTCTGATCTGTAATGCAGGTGACCAGTTGGTCTTCAGCACGTCGAGACAGATACGGCCCAGCCTGTCGATGTTAGGGTGGTATATCTTCGTAAGAAACCGGACCTTTGGTGCCTCCATGGGGTAGTCTTCCGGCAGGTACAGCTCTAGCTGGAACACACCGTCCTCGTAGGGTGACTGTGTGGGGCCTTCTATCGTGACCTCGAAGTATCTTAGGTTGTCGTCGTGTGGTTCAGCTGTGATTCCAGGGACTGGGTCGCTCACTAGTCTCTCAGTCTCCTTGATAATTCTCTTCGGTAAAGATGCCATAATCTCTATGTGTTGTTTGTATTGTTGTGTGTGTGTGTGTGTCTGTACCAATTTGGTATATCTCAACTAACTTTCAAAATACACTTTTCTGTAAAAGTTTTGCCCCTCCCCTTTTAGTCTCTCTTTCAATGTAGTGTGTTCCTATTTCTCTCTCTGTCGTTTTCGTAATTTTTTTATTTTTTTTTTTTTTGGGCCGCAGGGTAAAAAAGTAAATGATGGATACCAAAGGTGTACGTACGTCGAGATGTTGGGTATTCTAATAGATGTTGAAGTTATGATTTTGTGAGCATATTGAGAAGTTGTAGATGGTAATGATTATATCGGTATTATAAAGAACCACTGCTACTTTGTGTTCTTACTCTTCCACTTTCTCACCCCCTCCCCCCACCCTATGCTTTCCATCAATATGCTTCTCTCTTCCCCCCAGACACCCCCCCTTTCCTACATGATTACTAATACAGAAATGAACAGTTCGATATAGTGCGCTGGTTTTTTTAGGTAAAGAACTCATGGGTTGTATCGCAGCAGTACTATAGCACTACCAGATACATATCGGTATTTCATTATTCAATATTGTATCGGTGTAAGGTGTCTCTGAAAAGAAATCCGGCTCCTACCTCCACTTCTACTGCCTTATACACAATATCTGACACCAGTAATACAAATACAATGCAATACCACGTAGAACTCCTCCCCTCCACCTCTCCACCTCTCCACCCCAACCAATGATATCACAGCGTGTTAGTAATATACAAGGTTAAGGGTTGGTGCATGTTACCCAGACTCGTGTGACAGTATAAGGTTTCTACGGGGACTTGTGCTGCAGGGTAAGTTTTGAAAAAAAATTTTTTTTTTTGTCGTTGTTGAATTGCGATGGCCTCAATGTTATACTATATATTTTATTGTTTGTTTTTATTTAAATTGCTGGTAACTTTTATTATTTAACAATGGGTTTTTTTTTTTAAGTTAAGTTGTTCTTGAGAATTGGTCTTTTTAACTTTACTAACCACGATAACAATAATAATAACAATAAGATGAGTGATAAAGGTAGTCGTATTGCCATTGTTAACGGTGACAGATGCAGACCTAAGAAGTGTCGTCAAGAGTGTAAGCGTTCCTGTCCTGTTGTGAAGACTGGTAAGCTGTGTATTGAGGTTACTCCAACTTCCAAGATCGCGTTTATTTCTGAAGTTTTGTGTATTGGTTGTGGTATTTGTGTTAAGAAGTGTCCTTTCGATGCCATCACTATTATTAACCTGCCTACCAACCTGGATGACCACACCACTCACCGTTACTCTGCTAACAGTTTCAAGCTGCACAGATTGCCTACTCCAAGACCAGGCCAAGTCCTGGGTTTGGTCGGTACTAACGGTATTGGTAAGTCTACCGCTTTGAAGATTCTGGCCGGTAAGCAGAAGCCTAACTTGGGTCGTTACGAGGATCCTCCAGAATGGCAAGAGATTATCAGATACTTCCGTGGTTCTGAGCTACAAAACTATTTCACCAAGATGTTGGAAGACGATATCAAGGCTATTATCAAGCCTCAATACGTTGACAACTTGCCTCGTGCCATCAAGGGTCCAGTTCAAAAAGTCGGTGAGCTGTTGAAGTTGAGAATGGAGAAGTCCCAAGAAGACGTCAAGCAATACATTAAGACTTTGCAACTAGACCATCTGCTGAACAGAGAAATCGGTCTACTGTCTGGTGGTGAATTGCAGAGATTCGCTATCGCCATGTCCTGTGTTCAAGAAGCCGATGTCTACATGTTCGATGAACCTTCCTCTTATCTGGATGTTAAGCAACGTTTGAACGCTGCCCAAATTATTAGATCCCTATTGAGCCCAGTCAAGTACGTTATTGCAGTCGAGCACGATTTGTCCGTCCTAGATTACTTGTCCGATTTCGTCTGTATCCTGTACGGTGTCCCATCCGTTTACGGTGTTGTCACCCTGCCATCCTCCGTCAGAGAAGGTATCAACATTTTCTTGGACGGTCACATCCCAGCTGAAAACATGAGATTCAGAACCGAAGCCCTACAGTTCAGAATCGCCGATGCTGCCGCTGATCTAATCATCGACAACACCCGTGCCTTCACCTACCCATCCATGAAGAGAACCCAAGGTGATTTCACCTTGAATGTCAAGGCTGGTGAATTCTCTGACTCCGAGATCTTGGTCATGATGGGTGAGAACGGTACCGGTAAGACCACTCTGATCAAGCTGTTGGCTGGTGCCATCCCAGCTGACGACGGTTCCGCTGTTCCAAAGTTGAACGTCTCCATGAAGCCACAAACCATTGCTCCAAAGTTCCCTGGTACCGTTAGACAGCTGTTCTTCAAGAAGATCAGAGGCCAGTTCCTAAACCCACAGTTCCAAACTGACGTTGTCAAGCCATTGAAGATCGACGACATCATCGACCAAGAAGTCAAGCACTTGTCTGGTGGTGAATTGCAAAGAGTCGCCATTGTCTTGTCTCTGGGTATACCAGCCGACATCTACCTGATCGATGAACCTTCCGCCTACCTAGATTCCGAACAACGTATCATCTGTTCCAAGGTTATCAGAAGATTCATCCTACACAACAAGAAGACCGCATTTATCGTCGAGCACGATTTCATCATGGCCACCTACTTGGCCGACAAGGTTATTGTCTTCGAGGGTACTCCATCTCAGAACGCCACTGCTGGTGAGCCAGAGTCTCTACTGACTGGTTGTAACAGGTTCTTGAAGAACTTGAACGTTACTTTCAGAAGAGATCCAAACTCCTTCAGACCAAGAATCAACAAGTTGGACTCCCAAATGGACAAAGAACAAAAGCTATCCGGTAATTACTTCTTCCTGGACAACACTGGTGTTTAAAAAAAAAAACTACAGGAAACACCATTCAATCTCATGAAAATTTTCCGTTTTTGTTTTTTTTTTTATTTTTTGTTCTCCTCTTATTTATTTATTAGAACTCTTTCTTTTTTTTCCTTTCTCTTCTCACACAGGATCATATCATCTACCATGGTAGAATACCAATACCACTATTAATTCCTTCTTCACCTTTTGTTTTTATTTTTTTTCTATTATAACTCGGCATAGAATATTTATTATATTATTACTTTGTATATTTATTTAAAATCAAAAAAAAAAAAATTAAATAAAATAAATTAAAGTGTATTTTGATTTAATCTGTTGTGATATTGTAATCATATAAGAACACATGAAACCCTAGAACACCATAACCCTAGAACACCATAACCCTAGAACACCTGTCCTCTTTACCCGGAATCCCAGCTGTCATTAAGCACTCCCAGCATCCAGAACCCGAGGTATACCCGAACGCTGTTAAAAAAAAAAAATTGTGCACAGTAGAGAAACGCAGCGAGGTGTCTCGAAATTTTCTCGGACCCACAAAAGCGACTCCGTCTCCGATCCCCCCCCCCTCCTCCCCGCCGGCCGGTTCATATTTTCCAAGAGAGAGAGAGAGAGAGGCAGGGGAAGAAGTCCAAATCCAAATATTGCATTTGTGTTTTTTACCCGGTCACCTCTTCCCTTGATAAAAGAAGATGAAAAAAAAGAGTTGGACTCCTTCTCTTTTCCATTCAGCATTGTTACTGTTGTGCGGTGGTTTCTTAGAGAGAAATGCTATCTCTTCTCTCCCCCATGAACGTGTGCTATACATCCAATATCCTCGGGTTAACGACAGCCGCGGGGGTGGAAGCAGGATCCCGGTGGACTTCTTTTTTTTTTTTCACTGTGCTCTCTCTCTGAACGTGAGGGGGGGAGGATGACTTAATTATTGTTTATCACTCAGAAAGTGTTGTACAATTAGATATTTCTTTCTTTTTTTTTTCTTTACTCTCGGTTTTCTCAATCCAATTTTTGACATTTATATATATATATAAGGGCATCGCAATTAAATAAATATCTCTAGTGTCACTCTTTCTCTTGTATAGTTATCATATAAAAGCAAAACAAAGTATTAACAACAACAACAAAAAGAAATTGAATGATCTCTGAGCGTGCTGCTACTGTGTTGGCCACCATCGCCACTGTCTGCTGGTGTGTCCAACTTATCCCTCAAATCATATACAACTGGAAACGGAAGGACTGTACAGGTCTCCCACCACTGATGATGTTCCTGTGGGTCGTCTCCGGTATCCCCTTCGCCATCTACTTCTGTGTCTCAAAGGGTAACGTCGTCCTGCAGATACAGCCACACCTCTTCATGTTCTTCTGCGGCATCTCCTTCGTGCAGAGCTGCTATTACCCGCCCTGCAGCATGGACCGCCGCAAGATCGTCGCGATCGTGGCGGGGATCATTGCCGCGGATGTCGGCATGGAGGTCGGTTTCATCTTGTGGCTGCGCCCACTGTACTCGCGCGGGATTACGTGGCCGGACCTGATCTTCGGCATCATCGCCACGGTGCTGCTGGCCGTGGGGTTGTTGCCGCCATACTTCGAGTTGGCCAAGCGCAAGGGCCGCGTCGTCGGTATCAACTTCCTGTTCCTGTTCATTGACTCCCTTGGCGCGTGGCTGTCCATCGTCAGTGTTGTCGTCGGGAACATGGACGTCATGGGTATCATCCTGTACTGTGTGATCGCCGGGTTGGAGATCGGGATATTCCTGTCCCACTTCATCTGGTGCTGCAGGTTCAAGTGGTTCGGCAACCATGACCCGGAGGAGACGGATGCCGCAGACGCCGACGCCGACGCCGACACCAAGAGTGTCGACAAGGCCCTCGATGAGAAAGTCGATGGCCAGTTCAAGTACGACTTGGAACACACGTTCTCGCAGACCCAGGAGGTCAACGAGACGGATGAGCCAAGAGACGACGTCTCCAGCATATTCGACTACGATCTGGAGAGAAGACCCTCCCACATGGAGAGATTCTCACAGAACGTCCATGCAGTACACGGCGTGGTAATGCAGAGAAGTACAGACTACAGCAGTGTGGAACTGTAACATTGAAGCAAGACAAAAAAAAAAATAAAAATAAAAATAAACTAATGATTATATAACATGATTCTTTACGACTTCAACTTCTTTGCATTTCTTCTTCACTATATGGATATAAAAATATACATTCTCATTCTATTAAATACTTGTGTAACTATTTTTTGATTAATGAAATAAAACAAAATACGATATTATCTCTTTTAGTATATCTCTATATATATATTCGTTTATTTTTTTTTTTTTTGAGAAACACTCCCACCTCTTTTTAAAGACAATTTTTTTATTTATAACAAAAAGCAAAAAAAGACAAAAAAAAAAAAACTTGGGAAACTTTAAATTTTCGATGAGAAAGCAAGACTGTTGATCTCTTCCTTTATTTAATAGAGGTTTCTTTTTGATACTTTAATTCTTCTCTTTAAGCAATTTGGATTGTACTTGCTAAGGTTTTCATCTTCTTAGAAGGAAGGGAAGGTATACAAAAACATTGCAATTTATACCCTGAAGGTTGTTGTTGTTGTTGAACTCAAATTGAAAAAATAATGGAGGATAAAGGACAGAGTAAGAATGATCCGTTGTCTACACCAGTGATGAATCCCATTGCTGAAGAGAGTTCGCCTCAATTCTCTGATCAGCTGTTTAAGACGCCGTATTTGGACGGTCCGGATGATATGTCGCTATCTGACACAGCATCTGTGAGGAATAATAGTACCAATGAAACAAATGTGCCCGGGAGAAGTAGGATAAAAGCTAGGTCGATGTTGTTGTCTCCCTCGTTTGCTAGACCCAATTCTCTCTATTCTCAAAGAGATGGTAATAATTCCAGTTCCAGTTTGATATATAACCCGTCTTTCACGTTTGGTGGTAGTAACAATAATAGTACAAATAACAATGCAGTTGATAATGGAAGTGGATACCAGACTCCCAATAAGAATAATGGTGGCTATAACACACCAGGTCACGATGGAAGAAGGAACTCCTTAAAATATATTCCCGGTCAGAAACTCGCACCACCAACCTCTAGGAATAGGTCTCCAGTAAGGCCGTCTTCGCCTGAACATAGTCATCTCAAGGTGGGTCCACCTGGTAAACGGGGTAGCGCAGTGTTAGATACGCCTTTCAACTTCTCCTCTGCTCCAATTAAACCACAGATCCCTACTGGACCAAACCATCAAAATACACCTCCATCTTCTTCTTCAAGAGCATCGTTCCGTAAGGGTCATCGTTACAAGCATTCTTCTGTCTCAATGAATTTCTTCCAGGAGCCAGAGGTCAAAATTCCCCTCAACATCGCAAAATCATTGCCAATTCCAGATATCGAAGATATGTTAAATAACCTTCCATGGCCCAAGGCGCATTTCCAACTTATGATCGCAGCATGTCAATTTTTGCTCTGTATTGTGGTTTTTTACTTGGGTAGAAACAATAACTGGACCAATTTTGTTACTCTTTCACATTTTATTACATACGACATCATTGGTGCCTTGGTCACTATTCTCGTGGAAAACTTATCTCAGTTTCAGGTCTGGTTTACAGGCACTATCACATTCCCATTTGGTCTCAACAGAGTTGATGTGTTGTTAAGTTTTGGACTTGCAGTTTCCCTTTGTTTCGTTGGTTTAGATTTAGTATTCCATATCATTGAAGAATCTATAGTTTTGCTGGTTGAAACAAAAGATCATAACTCCGATACCCATGATGATATAACTCAGCAGATACCCCACTCACATCATTCTGGAGGATCGGAAGCATTCTCGTTGGCTGGTGGTAATGTTTCAGTGTGGTATTTTACACTTTTGATTACTATTTTGTTATCCACACTTTCATTGTACAAGACCTACTACTCTAACACCAACAGTAAATTGAAAACGAAAAACCCCTTGGTTACCATCTCATACGGGTTTTACCTGATGATATACCCTCTCTTGGTCAGTCACTTTTATGGATTTGCCGATTATATTGCTACTATCACCATTGCGATCTTCATCCTATTGCATGGTCTAAAGATTGCTGAATGGTCAGCTATTGTGCTATTGATGGGTCTTTCGACAACTAATTTGCCATCATTGGCTCTACTAGACGACGGATCGGATGCTGATAACCTGGCTATTGATACTAAATCCGGTACCGAACACAACAATTCTAAAAGTACACGTTCCAGATCCCTAAGTACTTTGCCTATTGCGACTCAACCACATCTTGAGAAGTCGAATAAACTGTTGTCCTGGTTTTCTGGAGATGGTTTTGACAAGAGTGATCCAACGGGGTTCAAATCGAAAATGATAGAACAACTGGAGTGTTTGCCAGAATACAAGGCCAAATGTAAACTCAATTATGATGACCTCATTATTGCGAAGGTCAACTTCACCTTATTTATCGTTTTGATGAAAATAAGCATGAAGGGTGGTTCCAATGACGACGAACTTCAGTTGAGATTAGCATTAGACAAGTGTATTAAGAAAATTCTTCCTGGGTCAGAGACCACTATAGAGATAGAAAGAATTTAAGTTTTTATTTGCATACCTTATTCAAGCATCATAATTTATACCTATATAATCTAACGAGAAGTTGTCTTTCTTCTGTCAAAAAAAAAAAGGATTAAAAATGTCTAAAATAATGTTTTTAATGCTACGGAAAGTACATAATGCAATATATTAATACATCTCTGAATTAAAGTGAGAATGTTATGACTGTTTTAGAGTTTGTAACAACTCGTTGTAGTGTGTTATTTCATCTTGTTCTAGAGAAGTGAAGGTATCCTTCTTTTCATCTGACTCTATTTCTGTGGAACTCAACATCTCTTCGCTATATTTATCATTCAAAGATAATGGGTGACAACCATCAACATCTCTGCTAATGTCATCATCGATATTCCTCTCCCAAAATACCCTTTCACCTTTACCAACCAAAAAGTTGAAAGCATTACCTTTCTGATTAGCTCTTGCAGTTCTACCACATCTATGCACATACTGTTGAGAGGACATTGGAACATCGTAATTGATAACATCCGATATACTTTCTATATCAATACCTCTGGACATCACATCAGTTGTTATCAGTACCTGGACTTGAGAGTCATTGGAAGATTTAGAGAATTCGTTAACAAGCTTTCTTGTTTCTGCCTTCGTGTTATTAGAATTGATTGAATTTATAGTGATTGCACACTTGGACATACCGCCGTTTGTTAGTGCCTGCAAAAGAATTTGTAATTTTAGAGAAGATTCATTAGACCTGACAAACACCAACACTTTACCCAATTTGATAAAATCGAACAAACGTAAAAGATATAGAGGTTTGTAAAGACTCTTTGCTGTTGGGATGGAGACTTGGTTTTCTTGTAATGTTGGTGGTAGGTTGTAAAGTTTGATGGAATCTGTAGCAAATAGAGTAGGCTTGTACAGATGTAGGTCATTCAATTTTTCAGTATTTGTGGTCAGAGTAGCACTGAACACCATTTTTATCACGTTACCTGGCATCTGGTCTAGTTTGTGTGATTTTATTTTCCCCATAACCTCGGGAACCCAGTTCTGGAAAGATTGGTTCAAAAGTCTATCAGCTTCATCCAGGACTAAGTATTTAAGGTTTTTCAGAGAAATAGAACCTGTAGCTAGGTGATCTACTAAACGACCAGGAGTTGTAATAAAGATATCAGGTTCAGTTTTCTGTATTTTTTGTTGTTCTTCCTTCAAGGAGTTCTCCAGTTTGGAGACCGTCACTACAATGCTCGTACCTTCTGCCAACTGTGATATAGTCTGGTAAACTTGGTTGATCAGTAGTTTTGTAGGCACTACAATCAGCACACGTAACTTATTTACCACTCTGTTTGAAAGTGTTTGGATAATGGGTATCGAGTATGCCAGGGTCTTACCGGAACCAGTGGATGCATTCACTAGGATATCACCAACACGTCTTGTGAAGTTTTTCTTTGAAGAAGTTAACGCAAAGTTAATGGTCTCTAAGTAAGTATCTAGTAACACAGTTTGGATTGGGAATGTCTCGTTGGAGAAATATTTTTCAATATTTTGCATCAACCTTGGAGTTAGTTGATCTGAGTAATCACTGAAGGGTTTTTTCATATCGTTGCTGTAATAAACTCTCCTTGTATCTCTAAATGCAGTGGCTTTCAACTCACTTGTGTCCTGAGCCTTTAATTTCTGATCTCTGATAAATGCAGGCTGAGGAATCTGTGCCAAATCATGTACTTCCCCGGTCTCTATTATATCTTCATCTTCATCGTCCTCCGCATGAGAAGTAATCTTATCCTGAATAGACAGAGTCTTCTTAAACCTCGACAAAACAGAGTTATGTTTATCATCAACTTCCATTGGCAGATTATTTTCTACTTCAACGTCGGAGTCAGAGTCGGAATCGGAATCGGTACCTAAATCAAGACCCATCTCATCGCTATCATCCGAATCCGAATCTTCATCCGAGTCCTCATCCGAACTTTCTTTAGCCACTTCTTCCTTTTGTTCAACCTCAATCTCCTCCTCAAGTTCCTCTTCCACTTCTTCTTCTTCTTCTTGCTCGCTGTCTTCTTCTATTGCATCACTTATCCTTCTCTTTTGTGGAATTACAACAGGTTTCACCTCTTCCTGAACCTTTGTCGGGTCAAATCTAGCAGCAAACATTTCTTTCCACCACTATAAACGCTCTCTCCAAAATCGTCCCAGCTATGACTTCTTTGTAAACGTCAGAACTCCTTATAGAAAGTTCTAATCAAGTTCAACTTCATCAGTTTTTACTAGCTCATCGCAAAATTTTTCAAAATTTTTTTCAACTTTTTTTTTTTTTTTTTTTTTCAAACCCGGAATTCCCCCAGAGCAAAGCAAAGCAAAGCAAAAAAACATTGAACCCTGCCCCCCCTTCAAAAGATAACGATTTCGTTACGTTATATAACCATCCCAAGATTTAGCATAGTCTATACTTATACTGCACTTATCCGCCCACCCTCCATACAAATCAAAATGCATCCATCTGTGAGATTACTGGCACGGTCTGCTTGGAAAGGCCCTAACATTGTCCCGCTGCCGATCAAGGAAGCCATGAGCAAAGGAGTGCCCATTAGAACCAACGCCAGAGCCGCAACGATACTGCCGCAGTTTGTAGGGCTCAAGTTCGAGATACACAACGGGAAGGACTACGTGCCCGTGGAGATATCCGAGGACATGATCGGCAGGAAACTAGGGGAGTTCGCACCAACCCGCAAGAGATTCAGCTACACCCAAACCAAGAACAAATAAAAGAAAAACCGTATGTGTATATATATATGTGTGAACTGTGTATAAGAAATGACCGTGTAAATAAAAAAATAATAAAAATAAAAGAATATTTTTGATATTAACATTGTAATTCTGACTATAGCTCGCTGAGGACGATGGGGAGAGTGAGAGAAGTTCCACTGCGAGACGCAACTTGAATTGTGCAGAGGGGGGGGTGACTTTAAACGTATATATCAATAAAATCTATATGTAATTGGAGGCGGGGAGGGGTATCCAGAAGTGTACAAGCCAGGATATACAAACCATACACACAAAGGGAATGTTTGGGTTAGTTAGAAGTAATATGTTTTCTGTGGTGAGGCCGTTTGGTTTCAGGCTAGGTCTTGCCTCGAGGCCAATGTTCAATATCAATAACTTCTCGACGAGCTCGCCCGTGCTGGCCACGCTGAACCAGATCAAACGTGGTGCCGGGCCACCAAAGAAGAAGAGGATTACAATGGCACCGGATCTAGACAGGTGCCCTATCAGAAAGGGTGTTGTGTTGAGAGTAATGGTGCTGAAACCTAAGAAACCTAACTCTGCACAGCGGAAGGCCTGCAGAGTGAGACTCACGAATGGTAACGTGGTCTCGGCGTATATACCTGGTGAGGGCCACGATGCACAGGAGCACAGTGTCGTGTATGTCAGGGGTGGCCGTTGCCAGGACCTGCCGGGTGTGAAGTACCATGTGGTCCGTGGTGCCGGTGATCTCAGCGGTGTTGTAAACAGAATCACTTCGAGATCGAAGTACGGCGTGAAGAAACCAACAAAAGAATAGAAAAGATAGAATGACATCTCCAGTTCGTGTAAATAAAAGAAACACTCCCCTCCCCACCCCCGCTATACCTAATAGTTCATATATAAATATAAATACCTGTATATTCCCCCCCCCCCATCCATCAATCATCAGACAATTTTTAGTACTCTACTTAGTATTATGTCATTATGACAATAGATCAAGATCAAATTGTATAGCATTCTATTGAAATACCACAATTCATCATTACTCTGTATATCTCACAAACTACATGCAATTGAATACTTTTCAATTGCATGCAGTTCCATCTCAGTACAAAAGACAATATAATATGTTATGATATGATGTAATACTATTATGGAGTACAATATGATATTCACATCATACAGTTGACACAGCCGTTGAAATAAACCAAATTCCAGGAAATTGGCACCAAAATAGATCACATTTCTGATAAAATTGTTGTGTTATATCTGCGAGGTTGTCTAACGGGAAATCTCCAATGAATTCCAACATATTTCTTGAAATTTGTGTGGTCGTGTTATACGTCATAATGTAGTGTATCTTGTATACTGTACTATACTCTTACTTGTATTATTGTATGGTACACTATATTAATACTACATGCTGTATACTTTAGTGTATAGTATGTGCTATATGCTATAGTATACTATATTATATCCTGTTGTATACTACTATAACACACTGTGATATACAGCACAGCACAGCACAGCACAGAACACGATAGGAAACCATACTATTTCAAGTTTCCGAGGTTTTCTCCAACGGAGGTCACACACGTTTTGGTTATTTTTACCGGTTTTGCTACGCCGTTCTCTAAGGGAATTTTCCATAGTTTTGTTGATTTCTCGGTGGTCGTGGGGCACGGCACTCTGTATAGTGTATACTGTGTTGTGTTGTGTTGTGTTATAAACTGAATACAGTATACTATATTATCGTGTCCCATGTTGTGTTCAACGTTATTGTATATTGAGATTGTGGTTCGGTGTATCTGTTTTCAGTAGTGTGTACTGTATGCTGTGCTGTGTTATAGTAGTGGAGATGTTATTTTCTACTGCATTTTATTACTCACACTGTCATGTACATGAGAGTGTGTAGTATCCTGTATTGTATGCATATTTGTGTTTATTGTATTGTTATTGTAGTGTAATCACGCGTATTATCACATATAACGTCACTGTGTGGCAAAAAAAAAAAAGTAGTATTCCAAATGTGAGTTCCTGGGCCCTTTGTCGAAGGGGCGGCGGCGGGGAGAGGGCCATTTAAAGGACATAGTGTGTGAAATACAGTATTTTATTATACACATAATGGTATAGTATCTAACAAGCAAGTGATTACAGATAATTATAATGGCTACCGTGGCATCAGAATACTCTTCGGAGGCTAGCAATGTTCCAATTGAGCACAGATTTAACCCATACTCCGACAATGGTGGTACGATTCTTGGTATAGCCGGTGAGGACTTCGCGGTGCTGGCTGGTGACACCAGACACACCACTGACTACTCTATCAACTCTCGTTATGAGCCCAAGGTGTTTGATTGTGGTGACAACATTATCATTTCTGCGAACGGGTTTGCCGCAGACGGCGAGGCGCTCGTGAAGAGGTTCAAGAACAGTATCAAGTGGTACCATTTCGATCACAACGACAAGCAGCTGTCAATCAGCTCTGCCGCCAGGAACATCCAGCATCTGCTGTACGGGAAGAGGTTTTTCCCATACTACGTGCATACTATCATAGCTGGTCTGGACGAGGAAGGTAAAGGTGCCGTGTATTCCTTTGATCCTGTGGGGTCGTATGAAAGAGAGCAGTGTAGAGCAGGTGGTGCCGCCGCCTCGCTTATCATGCCGTTCCTGGACAACCAGGTCAACTTCAAGAACCAGTACGTGCCAGGCACTGACGGTAAGCAGAAAAGAGAGCTTAAATACCTGAGTCTGGAGGAAGTTATAAAGTTAGTTAGGGATGCGTTCACCTCGGCTACGGAGAGACATATACACGTTGGTGACGGTCTGGAAATCCTGATTGTGACTAAAGACGGTGTAAGGAAGGAGTTCTTCGAGTTGAAGAGAGATTGAAGAAGATATATCTAAGATATCTACAATAAATAAATAAATAAAAATAATGATTCAAAAGATATGTGTATATTTTTAAAACTTTTTTTTTTTTATTTTGGCTTTTGTCTTTTCTATAAGAAGAGCACAATCTATTTAGTGGGGGGGAAAAAAAAAGAATGCTATACAAGTACGATGTTTTAATTTCCTTTAATGTGGCAATTGGAAACCTAGACCCTTGATCACCTTCTTGTAGTAGATGTAGAAGAAGTCAGAGTACAGCAAGGTTTGGATAACACCGGTGAAGAAGGCCAGCTTGTCGAACTTAGACTCGTAGTAGTACCTCCAAATCCAGTTTGGAATATACAGGGCTCTGTAGGCACCCAAAGCAAAGATGTAGTGTATGGTCAGCGTTGGCGCCTTCCCGCTCTTCGAAAGCATAAACAATTGTGGCATCACAGCGACACTTTCCAGCCACAAGGAGAAACTCCGGTTCAAGGGGATAAAACCGAACCCATTGTTGAAAACGAAGGCAAGCACGAGACAAGGAATCAAAATGTACTGCACCTTGAAGGCATCTGCCATAATCATCTCCTGGTAGGCAATAGGGTTCTTGTACTTGTATCTCTGTAACTCGACAACGGTATATATGGATGAGACAAGGAAAAAGACCTTCATCAATGTATTGTAGGGAGAGACGAAACGAGTGAAAAGGTCAAAGTACCTTGTAATGAAAACCAATGCATATAGCACTTGCGTCTTGATGGAAACACCAGTGATAGACCCGGTTTTCCTCATAGTGTGCAATAAGATCACTATGCTCGCAAAATGCGACATATCAGCCAATCTTCTGAACCAATTCATTTGTTGTTGTTGTTAATTCACTTATCGACACTTAGATCAAAAAACGGTATTAGGGATCACCGGTTCGATTGTATCAAAGAAGATACTTCCAATTGAGATAATAATTAAACCGTAAATTACAGATTAGCAATTCAATAATACGTCAAAAGTTTCAAAAGTGAGCCCCCAAAGTTTCGAACTTTCATTTTTTTTTTTTTTTTTTTGAACACCGCAGCAAATCGAACCATCCAAAGCCACGTTGCCCATTACGTTATTGGTGATGATGTACATAATGTGGTTGTGTACCCCGTTGTATCATATTGCTATGTATGACCATATTGTGTGGTGTTGGTATTGGTATGTTATTGGTATGTTATGTATATTGGTTATTTAGTATTACCGTGTATCACATCCATTGATTTCTTTCTGTTAATTTATGTTCTATTCAGAAAGAGGGAAGGGTAGGAGGGGTGGATCTTCATATCTACATTCATTTTCGATATTTCAATGGTTTGTTGTTTAAAATTCATCGTATATACATAACTAGTTGTCACTTCATGCATGTATATCTTACAAAGAAAAGAGAGATGTACATATATAGTTCATTACGTACGGGGGAGGTGTTGGTTTGTTTTCAAGGGTTAAAGGAGTAGGAGGAGGTGGAGTTTGAATAGTGATGCGGATCTATCGGTGTTTCGTGATGATCTCGTAATAGTGTAATAATATCAAGGTGTTTTATTGACAAATGGGGTTCTTTATTGATAACCCGGTAATAGACTTCTTACAGAAGATCGTTCGGAAGCCGGAGTCTATTTTGATGTGGCTGTTTACTGGGATGATCGTTTCTAGCACTGTGTACCTTATGTTACTGCCTGGACCATCTCCAAACGACAAGAACAAGAAGAGGTGATTACCTCTTACCATATTTCATTGTGTTTATCTTTATTTTTAATGTTTTTTTTTTTTTTTTAATAATTCTATAAATATTCCATTTTATGTTTTTGGTGTCATATGTTTCCGACTATAACAGAGTAAAATAAATTTAATAAATAAATAAATAAAATTAAATTAAAATAAAATCGATTGAAGTTTTAAATATTACTGAATTGAAGATTTGGATGCGCGTAGATGCCTAGAGATAGCCCAGTTATATATATATGGTATACAGAATTATAGAAAAGGAGTTAAAAGGGCTACCTTTTATTATTTGAAATATAGAATTGTTTTACGTATTAGAAAAAAAGCTAATAGATTCTTTAATAGCTAAAAGTCTTAAGAAAAGAAACGACTCTTAATTCTTGTTAGTTTTTTTTTTTTTTTTTTTGGTTGTTTGAGGGAACTCTTTTTTAATGTACAGTTTAATGTATGTCTGCGTGTGTGTTTAATAATTTCTTAATTTATGTTCTTGTTGAATTTAGAAATCAGACTTACCTTCACCACCAAACTCGTATTTACCAGAAATGACGTCCTCAAGGATACCGGCAGAAGCAGCGACCAAACCTAGGAAAGGCTTGGATGGGTCCAAGACCTTGGATGTGTATTCTGGGTGGTACTGTGTAGCAACGTAGTATGGGTGGTTCTTCAACTCCAGGATCTCACAACGCTTGTTGGTCTCGTCTCTGCCGACAAAGATCAGGCCGTTCTCCTCCAGACGCTCGATGTAGTCTGGGTTGATTTCGTAACGGTGACGGTGTCTTTCCTCGACGGAGGTGGCGTTGCTGTAGAGCTTCTTGATGGCACACCACTCGGTGCCCTCTTGGAAGTATGTTGGTCTCAAACCCAGTCTCATGGAACCACCCATGGTCTCCTTGTCGATCTCAGGCATGAACACGACGATCTGCTCAGACTCGTCCAGCTCTGGGAAGAATTCAGCGGAGTTACCGTTCTTGACACCGAGGACGCTACGGGCGAACTCGATGGTGGCAATTTGTAGACCTAGACAGACACCCAGGTATGGGATGTGGTTCTCACGGGCCCATCTAGCCGCTAGCATCATACCCTCGGTACCTCTGGAACCGAAGCCACCAGGCACAAGGATACCGTCAGCGGTGCTGACTTTATTCCAGGCCTCGTGGAACTTGGCCTTCTCCTTCTCCTGAGTCTCTGGTTCCAGGTCGGTGGCCTCGACCCACATGATCTCCAGCTTACGACGACACTTCATGGAGGAGTGTTCCAAAGCCTTAATAACTGACAAGTAGGAGTCCTTCAAGTTGGTGTACTTACCGACAAGTGCGATCTTGACGGTGTCCATGGAGGCGTCGAAGTTGGATGTCATGGACTTCCATCTCTGCAGCAGGTTGTTACCTCTCTCCTTGTCCTCTGGGGTCAATGTAATCTCAGACATGTTCAATCTGGTGTGCAGGTAGTCGATCATCTTCTGTTCTAGCAACAGCAATGGAACGTGGTATGTGGAGTTGACGTCGTGGACGTTGACCACCTGGTCTGCACCGACGTGGCAGAACATAGCGATCTTCTCGATGACACCTTTCTCCAAGGTTTCGGAACATCTACAGGCGATCATGTCAGGCACCAGACCCAACGACCTCAAGTCCTTGATGGCAGCCTGGGTAGGCTTAGTCTTCTGTTCCCCGTGGATCACAGGCACAAGGGAAACGTGGATCAAAGCGAAGTTCTCCTTGCCGACCCTGAACTGGAACTGTCTCAACGCCTCAACGAAGGGAGCACTCTCAATGTCACCCACGGTACCACCCAGCTCGATAATACACACATCGGGCTCCATCCCGGTGTCATCCACGGGGATACGAGACACACGCTCGATCCAGTCCTGGATGGCGTTGGTCAAGTGTGGCACAATCTGCACGGTCTTGCCCAGGTAGTCACCCTTACGCTCCTTAGCAATCACATGAGAGTAGATCTTACCGGTGGTAATGTTGTGGTCCTTGGTCAAAGTGACGTTCAGGTAACGTTCATAGTTACCCAAGTCCAAGTCAGTCTCACCACCATCGTTCAACACAAAACACTCACCGTGCTCCAGGGGACTCATAGTACCAGCATCAATATTCATGTAAGGGTCAATCTTGATCGAGGTAACCTTGAGACCCAGCGTCTTCAACAGCATACCAGTAGAAGACGCAAGAACACCCTTACCAATACCAGAAATAACACCACCAGAAACAACAACGTACTTCATTATTCTATAGTAACCTCGAAAGAATGTCAAAAAAAAAAAAAAGGCTTCAGTTATGTAAATAAAATACCTTGATGCAGTGTACTAACAGAGGAAAGATACAAGAGAAACGCAATGACAATATAATATAACATGAATACAATATAATATTAAAAATTCTTGCGATGAGCTCATCGCATCGCCAAAAAAAAAAAAAAAAAATTTTTTTCCAAAAAAAAAAAAATTTGAAAAACCAGGTGACGGATGCGTTGAGAGTGATATGAATTCTCTCAAAAAAATTTGGTTGGACTCTTTCAGCAAGGGGAACAGGTGGAGATCTAATTGCTGATATTAAGGTTGTGATTGTAATTTGTGATTTGTAGATTGTAGATTGGTGGAGAACTGGTAACACGAAGTAGAGTAGCGAAGGGAAAAAAAGAAAATGATGATGTTGAGTCGTGGTGTTCGTAGCACGAGGTTTGGTGGTGTTTTGCAGAGTGTGAGGTGGTCGCATGAGTATGCGCCTCGGTACAAGGATCAGCAGAAGAAGCAAAAGGGTAGGGTTCCTGTGCGTACTGGCGGGTCTACCAAGGGATCAACGCTGCAGTTTGGGCAGTACGGTATCAGGTTGAAGAGCGAGGGTGTGAGGCTCACGGCAGACCAGTTGAAGGAGGCGGACAATGCCATCATGCGGTATGTGAGGCCGCTGAACAACGGGCAGCTGTGGAAGCGGCTGTGTACCAACATTGCGGTGTGCATCAAGGGTAACGAGACCAGAATGGGTAAGGGTAAAGGTGCGTTTGACCACTGGATGGTGAGAGTGCCCACGGGCAAGATCCTGTTTGAGATGGCAGGCGACAACTTGCACGAGCGTGTGGCCAGAGAGGCCTTCCGGAAGGCTGGCACCAAGCTTCCCGGTGTCTACGAGTTCGTGTCGCGGAAATCCCTGGCCAGAGTCGGGCTGCACAGCTTCAAGAACCCTCGTCTCGACCCGAAACTCAACTACTTCGAGCAACTGAGCAAGAAACCAACAAAGAGACATCTGAATATACTGAAATCACAAGAACCAGAGTACAAACTATATAGAGGACGTTGAAAAAAAAACAACAACAGAACCAAAAAGCCAAAAGAATCGAATTAAAAATAAAAAAATCCTTTCCTCTCCCGGTAAAGAAAACATGTATATATATATAACAAATGCATTTACAAATATTCCCCTCATATAATGTAAATAAGAAACAAAGAAAACACTATATTGTATTGATAAAATACGTTGTATTGGTATAATACGTTGTATTGATGTGCCATCACATCGCATTGTTTGAAGAAAAAAAGGGTCCTCGCATTGCGAAGCCTTTGCCAAAAATTCTTCAACACCAAATTAATACACACACAGACACAGACACACACACACACACACTGACATAGAGTTTATAGGCGATATTTCCCTGCAAGATCAAAAATAGGGAAGATATAGTTGTATATTGTTACACTTTTGTCTCTGAGAATCTAAGGTAATCGTTGTATAATGGACAGGAAGAAGCTTGCTGGTGTTGCTACCTCGAGCAGCAGTAACAGTACCATCAAGGGTTTGCAGCTGTTTATTGCTGATCTGAGGACAGCTCCACATCTTCAGGATCAGGAGAAGCGTATACAGGCGGAGATCACGAAGATCAAGCAGAACTTCAATGCTCACAGTCGAGGGCAAAAGAGCCAGGACAAGGACAAAGTGGGTGGTTACCAGCGGAAGAAGTACATTGCCAAGCTAGCGTACATCTACATCACGTCTAACACCACGAAGTTGAATGACATACTGTTTGGGCTGGACCAGATGGTGGAGCTGTTGAGATCGAAGGTTTATTCAGAGAAGTTTATGGCGTACATGACGCTGGAGCTGCTCTACGAGCACAAATCCGTGGTTGAGAAGGTCAACGACGCCGTGTTGTACCAGACTCTGCTGGATCTTAGACATGACGATGAGAATTTCGTGGCGCTGGCACTGAACTTCGTGGGTGTGGCGGGTTCGCTTACTGGCGAGTTCGCAGTCAATGAGGATATCATCTCGGAGGTGTTCCAAATACTGAGGTCGCCCACGTCGACTATCTATTTGAAGAAGAAATCTGTGCTGGCGTTTTTGACACTGTTGAAGAAGAACCCTACGATATTGACCAATGAAGCGCAAAGAAAACAGATATGGATTCAAAGAATCTTAAGTCTGTTAGATGACAGAGAGAACTATAGACTAACTCTGGCTGCGTTACCCTTGATCCATTATATTGCTGTCCATATTGATGCTGGGGCATGTACCAGACTGGTTCCACAACTAACTCAGATACTATATAGCTGTGTCGTTGTCGGTAGTTCATCGAAATCAAGTCAATTTCCGTTAGAATTCAAGTTTGCAAATCTACCGAACCCATGGATCATTACACAAGTGGTTTCTGTACTGAACGCTCTGATTGTGTCTTCAACAGAGGATTCACTCAACCAGGTCGGTCAGTTATTACACACAAGCACGATGAACCCAGAGATTTTGAACAAATTGAGAATGTGCATATCAGAAGCTATTCAGTTGGGATCCCGTCCGGCTACTGACCCAATGGAGCGCATTGTACAAAACACAATCTTGTTCTCACTAATAAATTTTGCCCCAAAACTGGACCCATCGGATGAGGCCGTCACGGACTCAGTGACTGCACTTTGTAAACTTTTAACTGCTGGCCAAATCAATATTCGTTACTTGGCCCTGGACTCACTAATTAAACTATGTGCCACCTTAGGAACTTCTGCCATGAATGCAATCAGAGCTCAAAACCTGGAGATGATTTTCCAGTTGCTAAGCAACGAAAGAGACTCTTCCATTATTCGCAAAATTGTTGACTTGTTGTACATTTTCACCGACTCTGTCAACATAAAGACAATTGCTGATCAGCTACTAAATTATATCATGACTTCCAAGCATATTGCTGATCCTCACATTAAATCAGATATAGCAGTCAAGATAGCAGTACTAATAGAAAAATATGCCACAGATCCAAATTGGTTTGTAACAACCTCATTAAAGCTGTTGTCTTTACCGTCACTGACATCAATTAATGACGATGAAATATGGCAGAGGTTGTGTCAAATCGTGGTCAATAACCAAATGCTTCAGAGAGTCACATGTGAACAACTCTTGGAATATTTCAAGAGTTCACAAACTTCGGAGCCATTAGTCAAAACTGGTGCTTACATTTTAGGTGAATTTGCTGACCAGATCACTGATATAATGCCCCCAGCTGATCTGTTCAACTTGTTCACCGACAAGTACTTTACTGTGTCAAATGTTGCCAAAGCTATGATTCTCACTACAGTTATGAAAATATACAAACTATCTGAGATAGTCTACAGTGGTGCCATAAAACTATTCCAAATGGAACTAAGTTCTTTGGATATTGAGTTACAGACAAGATCATACGAGTATCTAAATATAATCAGAACGTCAAAGTTAAGTGGGAACCCTAACCTAGTAGATATCCTATTCCAGCCCATCCCTACTTTCAGCTCCACTACCAATCCTTTATTGAAACGTTTAGGATCTTTACCAAATTCAAGTGGGAATGCCACAGTCACAGATACAATTACTACTTCAGCTACGACTACCAGAGACACTTCAAATCCATTCCAAAACAACACATCCATGTCTAGTGAGAATGAGAACGATCAAGTTATCAAAAAGCAAGAAACCTATTACAATAATCAATTGCTTGTGACAAATTGGAGAGAAGGGTTTTCAAGAATGTTGGCATACAAGAGAGGTATTTTTTACAGCTCTTCCCTAATAAAAATCTTATTTAGAATCGACTACCCTAATGTCGAAGAACCACAGCTATTGAAGATTTCATTAACCTATATCAACGAATCCGATTGGGAGATATCAGGCTTCACATCCAATTTAATTCCGTACCGTACCCAAGATAATCCAGGTTACGTAGTTCAGAACACAACAATTCCTTCAGGATTAAACATGTCGCCAAAGAAGAGAATAGATCAAAGCTTTGAAATTGTTGTCAGGAAACCTTTTTCTTCTGAACAGAGTCCAATTGTTTCTATTTATTTCAATTGTGGTGGTAACTCTTCGACGGTTAACTTAAAGCTAGGTATTGGTATGACGACGACTTTGAAGTCGACGAATGCTGTTGGACAACAACTGTCGTTGGTTCAATTCGTGTCGAGGTGGAAGGCAATGGGTGAAGCTCTAGGTAAAGCTGGAGAATTCACATATGAAAGAGTGAAACCTAAGATGTCGAAGGACACGTTAAGCGTGGAAGAGAACCTACAGCATATAATGCAAACCATCAAAAGAATCGGATTTGATATCGTTGAACAAACCAATGTACCAAATACGATCTTCTTTGGTGGTATTGTACACACGAAGACTGATGGTAGTTTTGGCTGTTTAGGGAAAATCAGATGCGAGGAGGATAATTTCATCAACATCACTTGTAAGACGACAATTGCTGGCGATCTGGTGAGCTATATAGCTACTAACATTAAGTATGCACTATCATCATGAAACCATAATAGCATATAATTATTTTAATTTCATCTCATTTAAATCAAAACCTTTCTTTTTTTTTTATTCATTTCTTTTTATATCTGTCTATATATATTGAGCTAATTATAATATCTTGGCCTCGTTCTTTGGTGGTCTGGTACCAAAGATGTCGGTACCAATTCTAACCTCAGAAGTACCTTGCTTAATGGCTTGCTTGAAATCAGCACTCATACCCATAGATAGTTTCAAATTGGTACCGTATTTGGCATCAATCTTTTGTTTCCACTCAACCAGTTTGCTGAAGTCCTTGTTCTCACTACTGTCATCGTGTGATACATCCCAAGAACCAATTGTCATCAACCCATTAAGTTTCACAAACTTAGCCTCATCAGATTTAAAGAACTCGACAATATCAAAGATCTCCTTCTCATCAACCAAACCGGACTTTTGGTCTTCCTCGGAGGTATTGATCTGAATGTGACAAAAGATAGGCTCACAGTCCGGCTGAAACTTCCCTCTGGCCTCATTGAGCTTCTTGGCTTTCTTCAACGAGTCTACTGTTTCCAAAGAGTGCAGGTTTGGAACTTTAGCCAAGTCCTTACACTTATTCGTCTGCAATCCACCGATGAAATGCCATCTGATGTCCTGAGGTAGCAGTTGCGACTTCTCAATCAGTTCCTGAGGGTAGTTCTCCCCAAAGTCCCGCACACCGTAGTCATACAAAATCTGGATATCACTGGCAGGTTTCAGCTTAGAAACAGCCAATAACATGACAGGTTTACTCTCATCCTTAACTTCGGCATCAACCATCTGCTTCACAGCAGTAAACTGCTGTATCAATTGCTCCTTCCGAGCACTCTCGTACGCAATAGGTTTAACACTAGACATAATGGATCTCACAGACCTACGCAACATACAAAAAACACACCTTCCCCACCCCCTAATTGACTACTAACACATTAAAAACATAAGAATATTAACTTCAATCAAAGTCATCGCAGTTCAAGCATTTCTGGAAAGTGTAGAGGGGAGAGGTGCGTGACAACCAACGTAGATGATGCTCTTCTACCAAGAACAAATATAACATATACATGTATAAATCAGCAATACTAGAAAACAGGAATAAAAAAAACAAACCCTCTATTTAAAACCTATATATTTATTGAACCAACGGACCAATGAAAATTAAGAGAATTCCAGAAAAATAAAAAAAAAGCCAAAAAAAGATAACAAAAAAGATCGCAAGCCCAGTTTATAGTAGAGAGAAATAGCAAGCACATAATATAATACACACATACACAACCAGAATATAGTATAGTATAGTATAATACAGTGTAGTATAATATATTATAACAAACACACATAACATCCTGATCACACACCACGATACCCCTGGAGTCAACGCAACGCAAACGAAGAAAAAAAAAAAAAAAAGCTTTAAGGGTCGTTCTCTCTCCCCTTCGCTTTCTTGTTTATTTAACAACTGACGGAATGCCCATCTATTGCAGAAAAAAAGTTTAAATATATCAATTTTTAATAACTTTTTATCCAAATAGAGAGAAAGCCTTACAATTGGATATAACTCCTTTCCTTTCTATTGTTTTGTTTTTGTTTTTGGAGAAAAAAAAAAGGTAGCAAATTTGATATTGCTAACAAATTTAAAGTTCACGGAGTTTTTGTTTCGATTGCATCGACTACTAGGGAAAGAAACAGACTGCAAGCCTCCAAGCTATAAAGGAACTTCCCTTTGAAAGTCTTATTGTGAGATAGAATTTAAAGTTATAGGTGAAAACAGAAAAGAAGAAGGTGAAAAATAAAAGAAATACTTTCTAATCTTTTCTTTTTTTTTTACGAAGGGGGGATTGATTAAGATTATTAAATACACAATGGAGTCTCTACAGCAACTAGATCCCAACTGTGTTATTGTGTTGAAGAACACTGAGAAGAATATGACACAGCTTGTCAGTGAGCTGGATGTCAGAGGGTTGCGTGTTGTTACAAGACCTGGTCAGGATGAGAATACCATCTATGCGTTCACGAGGTTTGACCTAACTGACTTTGAGGATATCGCTGGATGTCTCAAGAATATCAAGAATGTCATTCCTACCGTTGAGAAAGTGATTCCTATCTATGATAACGAGGTTACTAAACGTATTGATAACTTGTACAAGAAGAATGTCAAAGGGAAATTTTTGTCATTACCTACCGACACTGATTTCTTGGAGATGTACGCATTGACAGGTGATGCTGAACAGTCACTGTACTTTGCGTTTTTCAGAAACTACATCAAGTGGCTGCTGCCAATGGCTTTCTTCGGTATCTTTGTTCGTTATAGCAGCAACAAAGATCCTTGGGAATTCAATCCATACTACGCGGGGGCCTTGCTTGTCTGGGCAATGTCATTCACTGCATTCTGGGTCTACAAGAAGAAGAAACACTACACTGCCATGTTCCCTCACTCTCAACCAGTGGAAAGCTTGGTTAGTGGCAATGCAAACTGTTACGACACCCCTACAAGTGTTTTATTGAAGAAGACTTGTTTTGCTCCAGTTGCCTTGGCTTTTGCTGCCACTTTAATCTGTTGTCAATTGATGTGTTTCAGTATTGAAATCTTTTTCACTCAAATCTACGATGGTCCATTAGCCTCTATCACCTCTCTAATCCCAACTATATTATTAGCTGTTATCACTAATGTTCTAACCATGGTTTACAACACTCTTTTCGTTGAGAAGTTTGTGTCATGGGAAAATAGTCCAAATCCAAAGACTTCTAGAATGGAGAAGAACTTTGTTCTGTTGTTCTTTGTCAACTACACTCCACTATTGATTACCTTATTCTTGTACTTACCATTTGGTTATTTGGTTAACTCTACAATTAAGGATAGTGTTGTCAGCTGGGCTCACAGTTACCATCTAAAGACTATCAGCCACGATTTCCAGATTAACACTGCTAGATACAAAGCCCAAATCTTTTTCTTTACAGTTACTAGTCAGATTGTTGCGTTTGCCATGGACAACATCCTTCCAATGGTGTTGGGCAAAGTTCTTCCAATTGTCATGTCAAAGGTATCAAAGAAGGACGGCAAGAAATCTGCCATCTCTGGTAAAAGCATCATCAAGGAAGAATACCCAGGTGAAGTTAAGAGGTGGAACAAAGTATCTTCATACAATTCCGGTCCTTGGGGTGAATTTGACGTGGACGTCAACTACAGAAAGGTCATTATCCAATTTGGTTTTGTTGCTATGTTCTCAGTCCTATGGCCATTGGCTCCTTCCTTGTATGTTTTCTTCAACATTCTGACTTATAAAGCTGATATGTGGAGAGCTTTGAAGAAGTGTACTCCAAAGGGTTTCGCAAACATTGTCGAGAATGATGAATTTGAAGAAGTACTAATTGAAAAGGCAACCAGCTCTTGGAACACTCTGCTAATAATCATCACCTGGTTAAGCACTATCATCGGTCCTACCATTACTTTCATGTACAGAAATTGTGCCATCCCAGGTGTTGGTAGAGCCAACATTCTAGAGAAACGTGACTCATGGTATAACAACTCTCCATTTACATTCTCATGGACATCGTTACTACTTTTCACCATCTTTGTCGAACATCTATCTATTATCATCTATTTCTTTATTAGTAACTTCCTAGTCTCTTTGGGTCAATCCAATTCAAAGGGTATTGTTCCAAAGATTGCTCCACACAAGCCAATTCAAACTAAAAAGAGTATCGACCTTGCTGATGTCATTGAAAAAACTAAGAACTACAAAGCAATGGCTGACGTTACCCCTGAACCAACTGAGCAACCTGCTAAAGAGGCTACTCCAGTTCCTATTTTTACTATGACCGACGCCAACGAAAAGACAACATCGACGCAAAATATGGAAAATATGGAAAAGAAGGAAGACAAGAAAGACAAGGAAATTAAAGACACTAAAGAAACGTCTACTACTCAAAGAGATATGTCAAATGGTATGCCTTTTGCGAATGCACTTGAAGGTAACAGTAGAGCTGCTACCAACAATGCCGGCAACTCCGTCGATACAGAAGATGATAGTGTAGCAGGTGCTACCCTACCAGCATTCATTCCAACATCTAAGAACTACGACCAAAGATTCAGCAAGGATGGTGTGGAACTGACACCAAGCCAACTTAACTTATCAGCTGAGGCAGTTAAGAAGGTTAGTCCTAATGGGTCAAATGGCTCAAGCATGCCAAGCTATAGTAACACTTCTAAAACCAGCGACAGCAAGGAGCCTGTATCACATATACCTTCTGTAGTCTCCAAGAAAGAGCAACATCCATTAGCTGCAGCACCATTGGCAGCAGCACCTTTAGCCGCAGCAGCAGCTACAACTGCCTTAACTGAACACGAAGAGCCTAAACAAACTACTGTCGTTAATACAACAAATGGTATACGTCATATTAGTTCAAGCAAGTCCTTACAACCATCAACAGCTCAACAACAGTTTGGCAGAGACTATCAACCAGCAGCTAAACCTATTACCCCTGCTTCCAGAAGATACTCTAGACCGGAATCCAAGGTTTCTGTATCCAAGGTTTCTGTTTCTGGTCAAAATAGTCTTCATTCAGGTGCAGCTTCTGAACGCCAGGCAGTTGAACGCCCAGCACCTACCCGTGAAACACAATCTAATAGGGAGTCAATAAACAGCAGTTCAGGCTCTCACCATAAAAAGAAGGGACTACTTCATAAACTGAAGAAGAAATTGTGATATAATGGCAACACCTTAAAATTAACAGTAGTATAAACCTGTTTTCATATAATACCCAATTAAATACTTTAAATAAAAACTGAATATGCTAATACCACTTTCATTAACAATACTAAAAATATTAATTATATGATTGAGTAAATAGTCATTCTAGGATCTAGCTAGTTAAAATATCAACTCTTGAACGTTTCCATACATTATGTAAATATGTTGTTTCATCTGATTCAATTCTCGTAAGTTCACCACTCTCAAGGTCAGGGCAAGTTACAGTTAATTGAGCAAAAGATCCGTTCACACCTTTTGGTAAAACAAATTTACCAGGATTTATGACCACAACATTTTTTACCACTCTAGCAAAATGTTGTAATTCACTAGGGATTACAAGGATATCTGGAGTAAATCCACCTACAAACTCGGTTAGTGGTAGATATGGGACGTCTAAGTCCGCACCTGAAATATGTTCGTAGATATTCTTACCATTCTTGTCTTTACCGATCACCTGCTTTCTTGTTCCACCTGGGAATACTGGGTAATAACGACGCTGCTGAAGAATATGTTCTGTGACTCTATCAAATCTATTTCTCATGGATGTAGTACCACCCTTGGTAATTTCCTTCATATCCTTATAAATATCAACATTAGAGCAGCCTACAAACACCTCGTTCAATTGGAATGTCGATGGGTTTGTAAAGCATTTGAAATTTTTAGGTAGTTGCATGCTTTTCCTATCAAATGAATCTTGTGGATAAGCTGCATGCTTTGAAAATACATCCCTCGTGGATGGCACTAGAACTACTTGTATTCTAGAATCTATCTTCTTCAAAATTGGTACCAAAACCTTTTGAATAACTTCATCTAATGTTCTCGGTTGTGACTTAACACCTTGAAAAGTAGGAATCTTTCCTTGTTCAACAAGGGGATGTGTGACATCTAGAAAAGGACCGAACATCACAACTACATGTGGTTTAATTTCAGTATTCAACCTGTCAACAAAATTTAATAAAATTTCGTAATCGATTGTATCATCAGAAGTATAAGGCCCGGATGTAATAATTGCTTTCATTGATGTATTATCCATGCTGCCTTGAATCTCCTGAATCTCTTCGCTTGTGGAAACAGGAGAATCTGGGTAAGGTAGTGGTAACAGTTCTTCTGCTTTAAAATACTCACCAGTTGCATTCTTACCTCTCAAGGCCACAATCTGTCCTAAGAATAGGGATGCTTCATTTATGGCGCTTAAATCTAACCGTATTCTTCTACCGATACCTAGGTTTCTGGATGTCTCCAAGGCAATAGCATTGATGTTTGGAAATCCCTCTGCCATCGTAGAATCTGGTACAATTCTGCCAACTGTATATACTTCAGATTGAGACTGAATAGTTGGATCAGCAAAATCAGTGCTTGATAGTTTATAGTGATTACTCACAATTTCATGGAATGTTTCAATTTGATCATCGAGAACATCTGCAGCATCTTGAATCTTTTGCCTCATTGTTCTGAATTTATATTTCTTAGGGTCATAAAATGCAGAAATATTTACCTTCTTGTCTTGTACCTCTGCGTCTAAGTCTATACCTTCTGCCGTATCAAGACTTTCCGGATTTAACGAATCCAGTAGCTTATTTGAATCTCTTAATTTAACGGGTGTATTTGTTCCAGATTCAGCTTTCATAGTATTCCCAAAAGGTGACGATTGAACATGCGCTTTATCATCCAAGTGGTCATCAGCAGTAAACTCCAACTTCGAATTCGAACTTTCTTGTTTGACTTCAGATGATCTGGCCTGTAGTTTTCTCTTTTTAACTGTAGGAGTATTGGTCATATTGAAACCAAATGCAGGACTACCATTCAAACTTCTAACTGGCTTGGTCTTCTTGATTACATTAGTTTTCTTTACACCAGATGAAACTTGCATCGATTTCTTCTCTATTTGCTGTTGCAAGAATTGTTTGAATAGATCCAGATTCTTAGTGGTCAATTCCGTGTGCTTTTCATGACGTTGGTAAGAAAATTGTTCCCATCTAATATATAACTCTTCAACATCCAATGAGTGTAACTGCATCAAGTTTTCCAAAATAGCTATAATCGAAGCATTTTGAGCTTCTGGACCAAACTGGGCCACTAATGTTTCATTTGCTGTCATTGTGTTATTACGACTAACTTATCCTTTATCTTATTATCAAAGTATTAGAAATTAATTATCAGCAGTTATTCTATTTATATGAATGAGTAATTTTTAAATATAGTAATTGAAGTATCGAACACTGAGCACATCTCATCAATCCTGTCATCATTTTATTTTTTTTTTTTTTAGAAATCAAACAAAAAACAAAACATGACGCGTTTTCGTGTTCCCGACGGAATAAAGTTACCCTGGTAACAAAACGATATGCCATATGTATACCATAAGCGATACTGTAATAAACCCTTAACAGAATTGTGAGAATTGTTCAATCAGCGTTACTAATTTATCAGGAAGACACTGGTATAGTTCTTTGACTTCTTGCTTATAAGTAGAGCTTCTGCCGTCTTGCAATTTATAAATAGATACAAGGACTCGAAAGCACGAATTGCGGACCTTAGGGTTTTTGCCCTCGACCATATACGCCACAGTCTGTACTATTTCCATTAGGCGGTAAGTCTTCTCAGTCCATTTTGGATTTTGGTCAATAATATTTGTTAAAGTGTCTATTAAAAATACCTCCATGATACTTTTCCCGTCCTGAATTTCCGTCATCAGGATGTTTAGAATCCTAGTTATCGATTTACTATCAAAGAAATCTTGCCCGATTAGTTGATCTCTAACTTCTTTAAATAAACCGTAAAGTTCGGAACTATCATTATCAAAGGTACCAGAAATGGTGATTATTTGTTCCCATATGCTGTGAAATTGTGTTGACCTTAGTGATAGGGCCTCCTTTAATAGGGTGTTCAAAACTAACAAACAATGTGTTAGAACCATACAGCGCATGAATAACTTAGCTGGGAATTGTTCGGTGTTACTTAGAGATTGAAGGATAGTGGTTACCAGTTTCAATAAGTCCTGATACCCCCCATTTTCTTCTAACCAATTTCTTAAAGTTCCATTTGATTCAAAAGTAAGCAGAGATTTAATAATGCCATCTATATGTCGCATTGTAAATCCCTTGGATTTTATTCTTTCTATCGATTTTTGCATTCTTAGAAATTCCTCCTCAGCATCATACGAAGATTTGCTACTTGAATTTTTCATTAAAATTTGGAATATCTCCAATAATGTTACAGGGCAGTTATTGAAATGTTTGATAAACGCTGAAATCGGTTCCTCATCTACATTTGAGTGTGAGGTATTTTCTTGACTTTGAGATTCTGCTATATAACTCTTTCGATGATCATTGATGTTAGGTAACTCTTGCTTAATCTCAGGGTTGTTATTAATAGTTGTATCTTTAGGTTTGGTAGTATTTGCAATAATCTCAGGTGGTTTCATGCTGAATTTGACTGTTGGTTCTTGAGCTAAACCATCGTTACTATCATCAACATGTTGGCTATGAAATATATCTGCAATTTCTACGCTACTAACACGTTTTTCAGTAGCCGTTTCTACAGTCGATTCAACCTTTCTTATCTTGTTATTTGGAATCCCTGTGTAAACAATTTTGGTCATTTCTGTTAATTTTGGTTCATCACCTAGGAGATTTAAACCAACTGTATCATCCTCATCAATCTGTCTCTTAACCGATAGACTGGGATTTAAGTTATTATTCTCTATCATATTAGGGTTATGAACTACACTGTCACTACTTGGTACTCTTTGATCAGCATGTTTCCCGAAGGGATTCACCATAGTCATCTCCATATACTGTTTGTAATCATCATCCTTTGATAATTCAATATTTTCAGTAGTTTCCTCTTTAACTTTGTTTCCGTTCCCCGAATTTTCCTTAACGATAATATCAGTAGCATTGAATGTTTCGTTACGTTCTTTTAGTTCGTTACAAACCTTGAAAACAGTTGGGAACAATGGTAATTCCCGTGACGCTTCAACAAAACGTGGCTTATCATATGTATACAGGGAGAAAAAAGTTTCGTAGTATATTTGTAGATCAAATTCCTTACCAAAGATTTGATAAAAAAGTTTAACCAAGTCAGAAAACATTTCAATCGGTAGAGGTTTCTCTTTTCTAAATCTATTTTCTAACACACTTTTGATAATTCTGAAGGTGTAGTTGTAAAAAAATTTCCGGAATTTCAAGTAATATAAAGAAATCATCGTAAATGAACCAGTTTCGTTTTCATTATTTTCGGAGTTCTCCTTACGCGGTGTTTCTAAATTATTAATAATAGAGATACAGGAATGTACTAATTGAATCGAATCACCATTAAAAGTATGGAATAATTCATCAACAGAAAGGTTGTTTATTGAGTACAGCTCAATTAAATATGGCAGGTCAAATTGCTTTACAAACCAATCCAATTTTAAAAGTGGTTTTAAATCATATGGTGACTTTATCATAATTTTTCTAAGTGGATGAGCGAGCCTCCTAATATCAATATCATGTGCGTCATTATTCTTTGTGAATAAAAATAAATCTTGTAAAGTTTCTTTGATTTGTATAATGGTTAATTCTTCGACACTTTCGACATTCTCAAAACTTTTATATAATGTAGGTAATTGAGATTCTCTATTTTTCATTGATGTCAATTTCTCACCATTTGGTAGTTTGTTTTCATTATGATCTTGTAGAGCGTTTTCAATATACTTTTTCGTTAGCATGTTTGAGTCCTTAGCATTGATCTCTTCACTCAAATCAATAGATATCTCTCTCTTGTGATCGGGTGTCATTGAAGCTAGCGGTGATGCTCTGCTAGGATCCAAAACTGGTTTATCTGAGACAGATCTCTGTATTGATATTGGTGCGCTCGATTTCCTAGTTCCATTACTAGTTCTATTGATTGGGCTTGAGCTGGAGTTGTTGTTACTTTCCCTATTTGTATAAGCACTCGTGGATCTAACATTAGCATTTTGCAATGTTCCACTAATATTTGCGCTTTTTTGTAAAACCGAGGATTGAGTTGGTTGTGCATAACTTGGAAATCTCTTCTGGCCAATTAAACTCGATCTTCTTGAGGAAGAGCTCGATGACCTCCCTGAAGGCAATGAGACAGTTGCCTGATATTGAATGTTCAGGTGTTGTGGGATCGCAAGTTCAATAGCTTTCTTTAACTGAGGTGTTAGTCCCGAGGTTAATAATTTTCTACCATTCGTTGGATAACATTTGTAGAAATACCAAAAAGTTGTTCTCATCGATTCTCTCACAATTGTTTGAGAATCAGTTATACCCTTCTTCAACCATTCTTCCATATACAAGGTATTGGAATCAAACTTTTGAGTATTATGGTATCTTAAGATAAAAATCCTGAGGAACAAACTGGAACATTGACGTGAGAATAAGTTTTTACTGTTAACCAAGACAAATGAATTTTGAAATAGACGGTTGCTGAAATGCGGAAGGTTGGTCAATAGGACAATAATACAATGTGATGCGATTTGGGATGTAATTTTCTTAGTCGATGAGAGTAAGTTTTTGAATATATTAAAAATCTGATCGACCATGTTGCTAGGTAAGTATGCATGAAATATAATGATTATGTCTTTCAACAGTTGACAACTGGCAAATGACAGAGTAGTTCGAAGTGAAACTATCGCTTTTGAGACAGATTCTATCAATTGTATCTCTTTAAAAAGCGTTATCACTGCTTCAGGGTCATGTCGTATTATAGATTCCAGTTCGTTCTTGTTATAATCCAATGCCTTTCGTAGCTGTACTATATTAGCCTGTCTTAGCTTCCAATTCTGCTCTGTTTCCTTTGGACCTGAGAAAGGTGCCAGTAAGTTATCCAAGTCAGATTGTAGGTGCTCTATTGATTCGTAAGTTATTAAAGATGACCTGGTTGTTGGCGTCGAGATATTGTAATTATTGAAATTTGGCGGCAAAGACTCATCTAAAAGGGTATTTATCTCCTTTTCCACACTAAACATTGTATCTAATTCTTCTTCTCCTTGTTGATCATGTCTCTCGTCCATCTCTTGGGTGCTCTTATTAGAAATCGTCTCCTGAGTGGTCTTCATACACTTATCTTCCATGTATCGCTTCATCACTACATTCTTCAAACTCTGTATAAACCTTTCCAACGGTTCCTGTGTATAATCCGTCAAAATATCCGCCACAAGGTCCAACGTATTCTTCAGATTCGTATTCACGACTGTCACTGTCACATCATTGAGTGTAGAACGTATTGTCGGCACGACATCTCTCACCAATGAATGTTGCTTATCGCTTGAGTTCATTTCCACCATCGCCAACAACACATTATTATATTTTATCCAAACATCGTTATTATTATTATTAGTATTATTATTGTTAATATCAACATTGCCATCTCGTACTTCTTCTTGTTCTTTTATTTTAACCACAGCCTCCAACAGCTCATGCATAGTAACCACGACATGTGCTTCCGATACATGGTATATAGCCTCCACAGCCTTCATTGCAGGCATCCAAAACTTCTTATTATGAATATCCTCATTGGCCGTAGGCATCTCCAACAGCAAATGACCGACCACATCACGAACTACACCTTTGTCCTGGAAATACGACGGCACCTGCATAGTGACTCTCTTAATCAAGTAACACAGAGCCGAGTGTCTCAATACTTCTAGTCCAACGTCCTGTGGCTTCAACAGTACTGAAAAGTAGAGCGGCAACGCCTTTGCATCCACGAGCTCTTTCTTGACATGCCCTTTAAAACTCTGGAGTATCCGACACCGTTCTTCTACCGAAAGTTCACTGAACTTCTCAAACAACTGCACAAACGCCTCCATCCACTAATGTTTTTTTTTTTTTTTTCTTTTACTCTACTAATTTATCATATATCAAAGAGATAGAGAGAATTATCTTATTATATAATTTGTATATCATCGATTTTTATTTTTATTTTTGTTTTTATTTTTTTTTTTTTTTTTTTTTTCCCTTCCGCCTTTTATAAATTTCCGCGTTCGCGCCTTTAGAGAAGACGAAAAAAACAAAAAAAAAATGTGAAGAAAAACCAGATCTCGGCGGCTAAAAAACAACAACAACAATAATTGAGATCAAAGATCTACAAAGATGAATACAATATGATTCAGAATACAATATATTACAGGATACAACGTATTACAGAATACAACATAATACAAAATACATTGTATTCCAATAACATAACACTGTATAAAATACATATAACATCGTAGTTTAACGAAACAGTCTTTAAATATTTATTGGGGGGTCGTGTATAAATGAAAGTACAAAAAAGAATGCGCGGGGGGTGGGGGGTTTAGGGGATAAACATACAAAAAAATGAATAATAATTTAGTGTTTTTTTTCTTTTTACTAGAATATAAAGATTTCAATCAATCTTTACATTGGGTTTATGATAGAAAACGTTGGTTATAGTGTCTGTTCTTGTGTGTGCAAGTTCAGCGGCTTCTGTAACAGATGGCCCATACGTTCAATCTTCGTGCGCAGGTACCCTTCTATTTCCTTAGAGTCAATGCCGCGCTTGTCGTCGGTCCAGTGGATTGGCACCATAGGCACACGTTCCACGCAGCGCAGGACGTCTTCGTGCTGCACCTGCTGTATCTTGTCCGGGTTATTCGTGAGGAGACGGACGTTGTGAACGCCGAGATCCAGGAGGATGGCCTTTCCGAGAGAGAAGTCTCTAGCGTCTGCGGGGTGTTTCAGCATCAGGTTAGCCTGGACGGTGTCTGCGCCTAGATCCTGGAGGTTGTACGCCTTCAGTTTCTCGCCGAGACCGATACCACGGCCCTCCTGTCTCAGGTACACGATCACACCGTGGCCTGACCCGCCGCGGATGTGTGTCTCTGCTTCCTCGTCTACGGCAATCAGCTTACCGGCACGGTCGAACTGCTCACCACAGTCGCAACGCGCGCTCCATGCGGTCTCTCCTGTGTAGCACTCCGAGTGGATTCTCACCAGGGTGTCGTTGTGTTCGTTCCAGGTGGTGGTGTCAGCCGCAAGGAGGTCCCCAGTTGCAGGGTCAAACTCTAGGGAGTAGCCCAGACGCTCGTCGACGTCAGCCACGGTACGGCCAGGGTACAGTTTCCCGACGTAGGCACCGCGGACCATCCTGTCCTGCTGAGTCTCCCCTGGTCTCTGTTTGAAAAGGGAGCGAGACCTTATATCCTCACCAAAGACAATAGCCAAATGTTCCTTCTGGTCTCTATCGTTGGTGTATAGATGCAGGAAGATATCTGGTCCATGAGTTGTGGGTATTCTAGCTCTTGCAATGCATTGTACGTCTGGTAGGGAAGAAGTCATTGTTTATTGTACTTTTTGTTGTTGTTGTTGTTGTGGGTTACAATACCTGTTTTCAAATAGAATTAATAAAAAACTAGAAATTGCAAATCAAAGAGAAAAAATTAGGAGATCTTATTTCAAAATAAACAACAAGGAAAGAAGTTCCTTTTTATATTATGTTGTTTGAAGAGATTTTTATAAATTTCACTCACACACACACACACAAACTACTACTCTTTTTCTCTTTGTCGGTCGCTCTCTCTTTCTTTGTATTACTAAGAATCCTTACCCTGTCAAATTACAATAATATTACAAACGGGTGGAGGAGAAAGACGGTACAAGGCTGTTGGGCAGTATTTTCAAAGACAGAGAGAGAGAGCAAGAAATAATAGACCCGGGGTGTGTGTGTGGTGTCATATGGATATATAGCACGGTGATTTCTTCCCCCCTGTCCCTCTCTCTGTCTCTGTCTCTTATATGCATTCGTTTTGTTATATATACGCCTCTTTCTCCTTCTCCTTCTACTTCTGCACACACACACACCCCGTCTGGTTACTCTATTTACACAATTATCTTTTTGTTTATCAAAATATAACACACACAAACCCCCCTTCTCTGTACGGGTGATATACAGTCAGTGAGAGAGAAAAGAAAGAGATCTTTCTCCAAAAGCCAAAAATACCGGCACACGGCTTGAACACAGAACCAAAAAAAAAAAAGGGGGGGAGAAAGAGAGAGAGAGATTGACAAAATTTTCTTATTTTGATTTGATTTCCCCTGTGATCCTCTCCTTGGCCCCCCTCCTCCCCAGTATAACAGCCGTAGCAACGCCCCTCCTCACCTTCTCTCAAGCAGAAGAAAGAGAGCGTGATAGAACCCGGTAGAAGGAAAAAAAAAAAACAAAACCTACATTGTTGTACGTAAATTGCATGTGATGTAGTGTATTATATGATATACATGTGACTGTAATACACAACGAATAAAATAACAAGAAACAAAAATAAATGAAAATTGAACTGGCTTGGCTCTCTCTCTGTGTCTCAAAGAGCCGTGAACAGAGACGAAAAACCAGCACTAAGAAACGGCAGTAGTAGGATGTGTGTGTGTGTGTGTAATGATGTGTTGGTCTTTCTTGTCTCCCCCTCTCCCCCATCCCCTTATACGCTGGTTTCTGTGTGTGTGGATGTGTTTTGTTAGGCAAGAAGTAAACAGGCTGTTTTCAATTGTTCAAAAGAGAGAGAGAGAGAAATGGCGTAGAAGAGAGACCGAGAGAGAGATTAAAGAAGGAAGGAAGGGGGGGAAGGGTTGTTTCAATGGGAGGAAGAAATTTACTGTGCTGTGTTACTGTGCTGTGTTATTGTATTGTACTGTGCTGTGTTGATTGTACACACAACCTGTTAAGCTTTTTTTTTTATTTTTCGCTTTGTGAATGGGTCTTTCTTTTAAACAAAAAAAAAAAAAAGGTCTTTTGTGTGTGTGTGAAGTAATAAGACAAAGAAAATAATTTTTTTTTATTTTTTCAGTTTGTTTTTTATTAAGTTTATTTTTGTTGGAAGGGGCTTCTTTTATCTTTTTATTATCTCTCTCTTCCATGTTATAAGACGGAAAGAAGGACAGATCAGGAATTTTTTTGTTTTCTCTATTTTGTTATTCTTTATAAATTTTTTTTTTTTATTGGATTTTGAAATTTGTTCAAGAAAGAGCTTTATTGTTTTTTTAGTACTTTGGGTTTTTCTAATATTTGTAAATTAATCAAAATCAAGTTAAAGAAAAAGGATATTATCTAAGATAAACAACAAAAGGATTGAAGATTTTTGAAATTTACATAAAAAATAAATTAACTTACAAAAGAAAGAAGATGTCAATTAGTCATAGAGTATTGCTGTCATTGAAGGAAGCAGCCAAGGTTATTGGTACACAAGGACATTCTATACAAGGTGTTCGTGACAAGAACAATGGTGTCAAGATAGGTATATCTGAGAAGGTTCCTGGTTGTTCTGACCGTGTGTTGACCTGTAGTGGTGACGTGGAGGATGTGTGCAATGCCCTAGGTGACATCGTCGAGATGTTGAACAAGAACGACGAACAGGACGGTACTGAAAACGGTAGCACGGAGCCTTACCATTTCCATTTCTTGAACCATCTGCTGCCTCCTCCAACCGAAGAGGAACTCAAGTCCCGCGACAGTGAGTTGTCTGACGAGCAAGTCGAGGATCAATTGAAGAGAATTGGATATTTGAGACTGCTGGTGTTTAACTCGCAGTTGTCCAGCATTATCGGGAAAGGTGGTAACCAGATCAAGTCTTTGATTGAGAAGCACGGTGTCAAGCTGGTCGCTTCCCGTGGGTTTTTGCCTGACAGTACCGAGAGACTGTTGGAGATCCAGGGTTTCGCTGGTTCCATCACTAATGTGTTGAAGGAGATCAGCGACATCATTATCAAGGATGAAGAAGAGAACAACGCCGACAAGGACGCTGGTAGTGAAAGTGACGGCGAGGGTACCTCCACTCCATCCAGAAGGAGATTCGAAAGAAAATACTACCCACACTTGCAAAGAAACAACGAAACCAACGGCAACAGCATTGCTCAGGAGTACACTGCTACCGTGTTGATTCCAGAAACCTACGTCGGTGCTCTGGCTGGTAAGAAGGGTAACAGATTGGCTAACCTAAGAAAGTTCACCAAGACTAAGATCATCATGGAGTCCAGACCTGACGAACCTGAATTCGCCGGCAACGAACCCGTCAACGGCGAAGATGACAAGAGAATCAGAAAGTTTACCATCATTGGGTCTACTTCCAGATCTGTGAACTTGGCTGAATCCATGTTGCAAAGGAACTTGAACACTGAAATTCAAAGACGTAAGGAAAGATTCAGTAACGGTCAAACTGACGATAACTGAACAACTTTTGTTAAAAAAAAAAAATAATAATAATAGTGTTTTTTTTTTTTTTATTTCTTTCTTTTAACTTGAACCTAATTATCCTTTTATTAAGAAAAAGTATTTTCTTTTTCCAGCAACACCTGAATTTTTTTATTTTAAAATCTTAATTAAGATGTTATCCACCAACAAAAATAAAATAAAATATGATAAGAAAGAATGAAAAAGAAGAAGAAACGGCAACAGAAAATCAAAGTTTAAGAATAGAAAGTTTGACTAGTGATAATACGAAACGACAATATCTAAATTCTAAGAATACTTTACCTACTTTTTCAACGATCATCTCTTCTCTTTTTTATTATTTTTCTTATTTTTTTTTTTTTATTTCCTTTTAGTATATTATATTATAATAATTTTTTTCCCCACGGCCTAGTCCCTTCCCCAGTTATTACTCTCTTTATCCCTATTATTTTCCACCCACCTCTCTCTATCCCAGTTCCAACCAATATGTCTATTATTATCTTCAAAAAAACTAATAATAATCATAAAATCTACTGTATTGACCATAACTTTTCCCCCACGTCAGCTAGAAACAAAAGAGTGTTGTGTGTATTATTTTATCTAAAAAAACAAAAAACAAAACTGAACTAAAAATAAAGTTTATTCAATATTTTTTCTTGTCTTTTCATAAGTAAATAAAAATAAAACAGAATATATAAAAATATTCTTTTGATAATCGGTTATTATATTCATGATGAACCGGGCCAAAAGAACCCATGTGACTTTACCGGCAAGCAAAAAAAAAAATAACAAAAACAAACCCAAAATCAGAAAATCCCAAAAAAAAAAAAATATCATAAACGATGACATAATCTTCGAGTTTAAAGATTTTTTAAATGGTTCTCTTGCATCCATTCAGAATCTATAACTACGGCCAGTAAATACCATCCAGCCATAACCTTCTACCTTTTTTTTTTTTGTTCTTTTGGAGATGGCGGATCAGGATCCGGAAGTGATCATCGATCAGTTGGGCATATCGAAACGGCTAGGCACATCCATCTTTGATGAACTGACTCACAGGGCCACAGAAACCAAGGAACGTGTACACCACCTGGATTCCGAGCAGGAGAACAGAGAGCGCTATGTACCTGAACAAGTTTTCAACAAAGTTCATGACTTGAATTTTCAAAACATGAAGGCCCTGGATACACATTATTCGGTGCAATTGGATGACCAGAACCAGAAGAAGTACAAGTTCAGCCCCATAAAGCGGACACCAGAAGTTGCGGAGATTACAAAGAAGATAAGAAGACTGAAACTGAGGTCGTCTTCTACACTATCAAATGGCGGGTCTCCCGAGAAGCGGAGTGTTGGTGCCGCAACTGTGGAATCAAAGACGAATCTGGCTCCGTTGAAGACTCCAAGTTTTTTGCAACCGACGATAAATTCCATGAATAGGGCCCGTGAGACTACGTCACACATACAGGTACAATCACCACGGACCGGTAAGATGGATATACCACAGCGGAGACCTCCCATGCCATCCTTCAACACGGATCATGGTGCGTTTTATTTGAATAAGCAGAGGATACGACCGGATAACACATCTACAAGACATGAAGGGAACCCACCAACGAGAATACGACAGGAGACAACACGGGCCCTACCCAAGACACAACCTAGGTTAGGAATGTCGAGATCGGTTTCTACACAACTGAAGCCGTCGACGGCTGCTACCACGGGAAAACCACCAGCTGAAACTACCAACGAACAACGATCCATTTCGGAAGGATCATCTAATGTGTTTGAAAGGTTATACAAACAGAGTACCATGTCACGTTCTAACTCAATGGCATTTGACCAAAGTCAGAAACGTGGCATGAGCAAGAGTAAGACTATGGGGTCACTTTCCAAGATAGCCAATGGCGGCGACAAGAAGAATGAGAAACCAAGAGTCTGGCGTTGAATAGCATCATCTTACATAGCCCTTTAGATAGATTTTTAACTCATGTAAGTATATAATATTTAAGTTTTAATGAATTAATGATACAATCATTTTGCATAAAAATATGATTAAATTTAGCCCTTCTTTTTTGGTTTTTTAATTTTGTGGAAACAAGTGTACAAGCAGATTTTTTAAAAAAATTTATATATTTGCAGACAGGTCAAATTAAATATGTACGATAGTTACAGGTAAATTACAGTAACGTTTATTTTCTCTTTTTTACCTTACCAATTAAATCGATCCTAAAGTTAAAAGCTGGCATTAAAGTCATTCAAGAGCAGTCAAAAAAAGATAAAGGAAAAGTCAATAACTTTGGGATTTGTATTGTTTTTTTTTTTTTTTGATGAAAGGAAAAATTATCCAGGAATATTTCGGAATGCATATGTACATGGATCAAAAGAAATATATTGCAAACGGATGGGTAACATCAATGATAGAAAATGAAGCAAAAAAATAATAAAAAAAACAAGTAATGTACAAAAAATTCCAAAAGACCAATTTGCAATCAATGTTGTGAGTATCCAATAAATGTAATACTTAAATCTTCATGAGATACATTTCCCCCCTTCATTTTTTTACAAAAAAATACTTTCTCCAAAAGTTATTCTCCACTTAATTATTTTTTAAAAGCTCGCAACCCAAAACCAACTATCGATTACGAAGAATTGAAACTTTAGGATATGTGAAAAAAAGGTTCAATAAAAATTAAGGTATAGTGTTTGTTTGTTTTTCCAGATTCGATGGGATAACAGTAAGAAAAAAAGGGTTAATACAAAATAAGTTTCTTTATAGCTGCATTAGAACCCCTTAAATTTAGAGTTTCCCCAACATTACTGAAGTTATAATTGTTTGTTTCTTAAAGAATATTAAATCAAATTAATAGGAATGAAAAGAAAAAAGAAGTGTGAATAAGAAAGTTAAAATAAAAATAGACATTAGATTCTCATCTAATTAAATTGTCTATTTGAACTTCTTACCGAACAAGATCATTTGCAATTGGTCGTACAAGGAGATAACACCGGCACCGGCGACACCTCTCAAAATGTTAGCACCGCAACCCTTGAACAAGGAAGCGACACCTTCAGCAGCGACAATCTTTTGCAAACAGTCCATGGCACCCTTGTACTTGACGGCTTGACCAGAAGTCATCATCATTCTTCTTCTAACGGTATCCAATGGGTAAGAGGCGGTGGAAGCACCGGTGGTAACAGCCCAACCTAGCAAGAAAGAGGCCAAGAAAGAACCGTCCAAAGAACCAGTCAACAACAATGGCTTCAAGGAGTCGTACAAACCGAAGTACAAACCTCTGTAGACGATGATACCAACAACGGAAGGCATGAAACCTCTGTATAAACCAGCGACACCATCGGAAGCGATGGTCTTCTTGTAAACGTCAACTAGACCGTTGAATTGTCTCTCACCACCCTTCTTGGAGGACTTAGCGTCAGCAGCCAATCTGGTTCTGGCGTAATCCAAGGAGTAAACGAACAGCAGGGACAAACCACCAGCAGCACCACCGGAGGCCAAGTTACCGGCGAACCACTTAGCGTAACCTTCTTCCTTCTTAAAACCGAACATGGCCTTAATCTTGTCCTTGAAAGCGAAGTTCAAGGCTTGGGTTGGGAAGTAACGGATAACGTTAGCGGTGTTACCTCTCCAGAAGGCAATGATACCTTCTTGTTGGGCAGTTCTTTGGAAACAGTCGACGATACCCTTGTAACGTCTGTCCAAAGAACCTTGCTTGATCATTTCATCTTGGTTTTGAATCAACAACTTGACTCTCTCAATTGGAGAGGCAGCAGTCTTGGCGACAGCAGCGGAAACACCACCCATCAAGAAATCGATGGCGAAGTTAGATTGTGGCTTTTGTTCAGACATTATATATTATTGTGTGTTTGTGTGTGTGTGTTTTGTTAAAATTCAAAAAAAAAAAACAACTAAATATCTATTTCTGAAAGTTAGTTTCCTTAGTTTGTTCTTTTAAATCTTAGTTTAAAACCTTTTTGTATACTTCTTTTTTTATTATCTATTACAAAAGCAAAGCAAAGAAAATAATAAAAAAAAAAAAAAACGTTTTCCATCGATGAGTGGAAAGATCTATCCGCTTATATAGCCGTGGTTTTTATTTTTCTTGTCGACATTGAAAAGAAAATTTTTTTCCTCTCCTCCCTTACAATCAATCAAAATTCTGAAAATATATTTTGGTGGGAAGATCCAACCCCTCCGGCACAGAAACTCCTGCAGAAAACTATCAACTGTAACTTAAATTCCTATACCCTGCCCCCCCCTTCCCTAAAATTTTTGTTTTAATTCGCTCTCCTCTTCGACCAATGAACGTCGAGGAATTCGTTGTGAACACAGAAAAATACGTACCGATCACATTTTCACTCTCTTTGAAATAAGGCAAATCTCTCTATCAAAAACAGAGGGTAACTTATCAAATTACAACAGAGAAAGGTACAGCCGTACGAATTATTACCCTTATTTTTCTCCGGTGATAGATTATGCCTACCCACGATATTAACACGGGAAATATTGTGCGAGTTGTTCTGCGCAGGATGAGTGTATTTTTTTTGATAGAGGGAGGGTAAAATTTACTATTCACCATTTCTGGATTTACCGGTGCAGGTGAGATTGTATATTCATTTATTTTTTTTTTTCTCGGTTGGAATTTAAAGAAAGGGAGTCACTCAGAAAATCTCGTTTGGACTACTGTCGAACGTGCAATATTGCGGGGGGAAGAGAGAGTGAGGGAGAGAGAAAACCGTACTACCTTTTGCAATATCTCTTTCTCCGCAATCCGGGGGAGGGAGTAAAACTGTGTTGTAGTGATACACGGATTTAATGATACCACGCGTACAATGTACACGTACCGAGGAACACGTAAACGCATTTTACGGTTGATAAATGAGTTCTGCCGAAAACTCGGTGTTGGTAATCTCAGTACTCGTGATAAAGTATACAGCGTGTGGTGTAGTATGCAGTGATATTAATTAAATATGAAAATTTAATAAAATTTAGTAAATGATAAATTAATTATATATGTCAAATATTTTTATTTTTCTATATATCATTGTTAGTTATTGTTGTGGCCAGCACTTCATCTTGTTATATAACTATTGTTTCAATTCCTGTTGTTGGTTGATTACTTTGTCCAGCTGCTCTTTATTGTCGAAGCTCTGTCTCCAGTTGCAAATGGTACAGTGGAGTTGGTTTCCCCAGTGTAATGGTACTAACGGCACAAACCATACCGTGAAGAACTGCCTGCGTTTCACGGGTTGTACACTGTAGTTATGACAATGTGGACAGTAAAGTGGTGGGGCATCGTTACCTTTGTATGGCTTATCCCAACTGTTAACACCACAAACTAAAGGAATGAAAAAGAACATCTAGTTATAATATATCTATATTTTTTTTTAGTTCCCTGTAATATCTTGAATTTTAGCTTTATCTTTTTTTTTTTGTAATTATGCCAACCAATTCTTTATCTTTAAACTTAACATTCTCTTTCTTTCAACGTTTCCTAATATAAAAAATGCATTTTGCAAGGGGATGCCTTTTTTTTTTCTTTAATTTTTTCAACTTTTACAATGGAGGGGAGGGAGGGGGGACATGGCTGAGAAAAAAAAATTTAAAAAAATTTTTTTTTTCGTTTTTCTGACAGTAAAAAAGTATTTACCCGGTACTGGCCATCATGTGACGTCGTCCGTACGTGTTCAGTAACAACTGTACCCCTGATTTACCCGAACGTCAAAAAGTCAAAAAAAAAAAACACACGTATAAATTTACCCTACATAATGTCAACTCGCAAATAAAAGAACTAACACCGAAAAAGAAAGTGAAAAAAAAAATTTTTAAGGTTGGTCCAAAAAGTGTTTAAAAAAAAAATAAAAACAACCTTGCACAAAAAAAAAAAACTAGAACGAGGTAGAAAGATAGAAAAATTATACCAAAGGAATATGTCATTATTCTGCCTGTCGTCATATTTATTTTTTTCTTTTTTCGGTTCTTTTATTTTTTTGTCCCCCTTTGTCTCAAAAGGATTTTCCTCCAAAATTTCTGGAGTCTGTGTGTGAAAAAGTAAGTGCAAGAGCAAGAGCATAAAGTGGGAGAGTAAGAGGGATAAAAGTTCCAATGTAAACACAAAACATACACACAGTCTCGTAATGGATTAATAATCACAGTGTAGTCCTGACAAGTGACTATTCCTTCTGCCTCTTTCTCTCTCTCTCTCTCTCTCTCACACACACACACACAGTCCCTCCTATCTCTTTACACACAGAATCGCTCTCTCCGGGCCCCGCTTTTTTGTTACAAAATTTTACTCACACAAACAGACGTACATACACCACTGTAAAATTAAATAAAATGAAATAAAAAAAAAAGAAGAATGGGTATAAGCAACTTTGCCAGCATTGTCCCCTTGCAGTCTTTTTTTTTTTTCTTAACCTGTTTACGTACGTAAGGTTCTGTTTAACTCAAAAAAACAAAACAAAAACAAACTTGTTCTACTCTAGCTGACACTCAAGAAAATAGAAAAGAAATGTGAAACGCATCAGTACACCACACTATTTGGGCAATTTACATATTTTTACAAATACACTGTATTTCCCATTTTGGTAATAATGTTATATAGAGTAAACAAATACCCAGCTTCTATGTTTTTTTCTTTGAGTTCTCTTGTGTTCTTGTGTGTTTTAATTTTTTTTTTTCAAGCTAGACCCTAGATGGACAAGCAGCGCGGCTCTTATTTCCTTTACCAAGACCTTTCTTTTTTTTTTTCTTTCTATCTATTTCTCTTTTGGACCCTGAAAAATGCTTCTTTTTTTTTTATTTTTTTTTTATTTTGTTAATGGTCTCTCCTCCATTTCTCCTCTTTAAGAAACTTCCGTTTGAAAGAAAGAAAGAGAAAAAGGCTTTTTTTCTTTTTTGATATGAGGTGACCATTTTTCTTTTTTTTTGGTTTTTTTTTTGTATTTTGCTCTTTTTCTTCCTTCAATTTATTATTGTTTTTCGTTTTGGCACAAAAAAACTGAAAAGGATCCGATGAAGGAAAAGTGCGTGCAAGAGAGACAGAAAGAGAGAGAGAGAGAGATCCCGACGGCTTTATTTTTCCGTCAATTGTGTTCCATGCATTATTTGTTTCCTTTACACACACAGTGTACATTATTCATTGTATTTTCTATTTTCTTTTAAACGTGCCGTATTTACCGTATAAGGAAAAGTGTGGGTATTATTAATTTTTTTATTTTTTTTAGATGATGGAAAAATATAGAATAATATCAAAAGATATTTTTTTTTATCATATCAAGATATTATACAAAGTAAAATAATCTACTAGTTCTCCTATCTTATTATTTTCAAACCTATTATTTTTTTTTTGTTTTTGTTTTTGTGTTACATGATAATATTCGATAAAAAAAAAAAACAACAACAATAAAGCATATAGTTATTTTGAAAAAAAATAGTGATATTATTAGTAAATGAAAGAAAACTAAAAATGTAAATCTTTTTGAGACAAAGTCCCTCTATATGACTATAGCCATACCGTTATCGAGTGGAATATAGAAATAGAAAGTAAGAACATAGAAATATTTTTTTTTTTTAAACTTCCTCTGCCTTATTTTTTCCCTGCCTTACTATCTCTGAGAAGTAAAGAAAGAAGAAAGCCTCTCCCACTCTTTACCTCTCTCTCCCTGCCCCCCTGCCCCCTCCCCTCCTCCACACAAGCTAAAGTAAGCGGGAAAAAAATAAAAAAGAACAAAACCAACGTAATTCCCTCACCGCACACTTACTCTTTGTCTGTGTCGCCTATTAAAAAAAAAAAAAAAAAAAGAATAAAATAAAATTTACCAAATTCTAGACTGGATTTACATCACCCCGTACGTCCATGCCACTATCTAATTTCTTTTTTTTTTTTATATATATTTTTCCTTATATGTTTGCTGCAGGGGTACGAGAAATTTACAATTATTTTACTGATTTATCGGTTACAGAAACACCCGTACATTCGTAGTTTGCTCTTTGGGCCGGAACAGGTTTTGTATTCTGTATATTCAAATAGAATAACATCCCCCCACCCCACGCAACTCCTTATGGCTCTTCCTCTCAAATGTCACACACACACCACTCCCCCACCCATTGTTCAAAAATAATATTTCTTTCCTCTCTGAAACAGTCGTAGAACCCTTTTTTTTTTTTTTTTTTTTGCTAGCTCTCCCCTTTCCCAACTCTCTAGAATCCGATCAAACCTTGTACCCCCCCCCCTCCTTAAACCTTTTCCACCCCTCTTTCTATGTCTCGGAAAAAAAAAGAATATGTTTTCTCTTCCTTTTGATATAGAAAATATAATATTTATGTTTTTTTTTTTGTTACTGTCTTCCCTCCTCTAGTTTTTCCGTGCAAGTATTTCTGTGTCATGTCAACAGTAGTCTTCCGTCTTGATTCGTTTTAAGGTACCCCGTACTTCTTTCTCTACGATCATTTTTCTATTTTATGAAAATCTCTTTTTTTCTATTTTTTCCGCTTCTACGCATGTTTCTGCACTCTTCCTACTATCTATTTATTTACATTTTTTTTTTTTTATTTTTTTTTTTTTTTTTTGACGGGTGTTGGAAAATAAATATATATGTTTTTATGTTCCAGCCTTCAAAAATATTGTTTCAACAGAACACCCTGCATAGAATTTGTTCTCTCTTTTTTTTCTCTATTTATTTTTTTTTTTTTTTTTTTTTTTTAATTTCGTTTCACAACTTCTCAACTCCTCTCAGAATTGCATGGACGGTTCTAATCTTTTATTTTTTCTTTCACCCACCCTTCCATAATATTCCTCTTTAACCCACCCATAATAATTTTTTTTTTTTGTCCTTCAATGCTGGTACTACATGTTCTAAGGGATCTTCTATTTTCCTTCTATTTTGTTTTTTGCTCATTTCTTTTTTTTTCACTCTCTCT
>JAJLXT010000018.1:64048-152246 GCA_030571395.1 Nakaseomyces sp. UFMG-CM-Y6046 | reverse complement strand
CAAATATATCTGTGATCCAAAAAACCATCCATCCACAGATATAATTGGACCCCCCCCCCCTTCCCGGCCAAGAATTTGCAACTTTTGTGATCGCATTTTGACCCTTTGTTAAGGAAACCCTGGGGGGAAGCCAAAAGAACAGGAAAAAAAAAAGCAAGCAAACAAAACAAACCGGAACCCTCGCAGTAAAAAACAAAAAACAATTGGCCCTCCCCTACTACTGATAAAAAAGAAAAGAAACTACAATGAAAGGAACGTAACTCAAAGAAAAAAAAAAGGATGCAACCAAACGAAGTAAAGAAAAAGAAGAGTGGATCAGACCCAGAACAACTTTGATCTTTCCGTTGGACACACCCTTATTTCTTCAACCACTCCAACACTTTCTTTGAGAGTGAACCAAAAAATAACGGAAAAGAGTACATTAAATGGCTGAGCTTTCTCAATTGATGACGCAACGAATACCTAATATAGACACTACATACACATCAACAACCGATAATATAATTGTAACTTATAAATCGAAAATTTTCAATTGCATAATTAAAAAAAAAAGGGTCTATGTATAATGTTACAAGTCATATGTAAAAAAAAAAAAAAAAATAGTAAAAAAAAAAATTAAATAAAACAATTAAAAAGGAAGATGGTAAATAGAAAAGAAAAAAGAAAAAGAATAGCCATTATAAGGGGAAGGGTAGAAATTCAATTCATATACCAATTAAACTTTGTTGTAACCAACCGATTGTTCTCCTCTTAATCTCACCGTTTTCATCTCTATATAAACGTTGTTGTTCGAGGATATCTATCATTTCACCGGCAGTTTTACCTTTATCGATACCGTTTAAAATAAATTTGTATAATCTTTTCCTTCTGGAAAATGTTTTCTTGTTGCGTTTGATACGCCATTTATTACCATATTTCTCTTCTAATCCGCGTATTGAGGGATTACCATCAATGCCGTTGACATATTCTTCCCAGATGGTTTTGACACTTGTGGGTGCTTTTAGAAGCATATAGTTCAGTTCACTGTTAGCGTCTCTAGTTTTGTCCTTTTCCAGGTCCTTCTTCTTTGGTTGTATGACATCGTTTCTAATTTTGTTTATCTTCTTCAGCTTGTTACGCTTGACTTCATTAGGTTCATTAGATTTGGTTTGCTTCTTCTCTACATCCACGTCAGCTTCATCTTCCTCCTCGTATTCCTCCTCCTCCTCTTCATCATCGTCTTCCTCGTCTTCTTCGTCCTCATCATCACAACTACCTTCAGAAGAGTGAACGTGGTCGCCGCCATTGATATTACTCTGATTGTTGTTGAAGACATTAACTTTATTGGAGTTCTTACCGCCGTTCACTGCAAATCCAGTTGTATTTGTACTATAGTTGTTATTTCTTTGACTATCGACAACATTCTCTGGTATCCCGCCTCCAGTGGTACTAGTTACGGAGTTCTTTTTATCATAATAATTGGGAATCAATTGGCCTATATTCATATAGTTCATCTGGTTCATTGGTTTGCTCTTTTTAGGTGACAAATCCTCTTCATCGTCATCTTCCTGGTACCCTTCTTCATCAACTTGCATCTTGTTCATGTCCTCGTGCATACTTCCGTTATGGCTTCCATTGATATTGTGGTTATTGGTTAAAACGCCATTAGGTATCATCGATTCGTTGATTAGGGCACCTGAATTCATGTGCCCACCATTAGGGTGCCTACCATCATCCATTTTACTGGTATTCGTAGCATTTCCATTGATACCACCATTTGCACTTGAATTAGGGTTGTTCTCCATAAATTGGGGGAAACTAATGTTGTAGCCATTTAGACTGTTGTTATTATTAGAACTTTGATTGGCTAACCCAGACAAGTAGGGAGTCTTGACTGCACCAGTAGTACTATTGTTTCCCGACAGTTTACCATCAACCGCTGTGAAATGCATGTTGTTCAAAGAGTGCAAATCGTTATAGGAACTTGAGGCGCTCGTTAAGTTCGAAGACACGTATGGGGCATTAGTGGCACCTGAGAGAGTTGAGTGCTGAGATAGCATGTTTTGGTTCATATTAGTAGTATTATTGTTATTATTATTGACGTTATTATTATTATTATTATTGTTATTAGGAGTGTTACCACGATCTCCCAGCAAAGCTGCCTCACTCTCTAATCTATCCTCTAGGCTAGCAGGATTAATGGGCATGAAATTGTTATGCGTGCGTTTTCTCTTCTTGATGCCGTTAGGATTCAAGATGAAAGTCTTACGCCTGCTACCAGCTTGTTTCCCGCGCACCATTGACCTCGTAGGACCGGAGTCCATAGTGTTGTAATATATGGGTGCCATTGGGTTAGGTGTCTGTGTTGCTGAGGCAGCTCCGACACCTGCTGCCGTAGTGCCTGCTGATGTAGCCGTGGGGGTCGGATGGTGGTAAGGCAACTGCGATGGATCGTCAAGCGTATCGAGCACATCGCTGGACTTCGTGCGCTTGATCTTCTGGAGGTACGAGCTGCTCACGTTAGTGATAGAGTTCAGCAGGTCCGTGACAAACGTTGTCTGTGTCTGATCGTTCTCCATCCCCGAAACGTCTATATGCTGGTCCACTTTGTTAAGTTTCGAGGACAGTTTGAGGAAAGCATGCGAGTTACTCTGTTTCAAATCCAGGATCATCGAGTTCTGATCGTTAATCTTGTTAAACAGGTTATCAAAATTAGACTCCATTAACGACAACCTACTAGAAATCTCATCTAGCTTCAACATCACCTGCTTAACCCCATTTACATCATTTTGCATCTCCCTCTCATCATTACGTTGTTGCACTGTTTCCTCATTCACATTCACATTCTCGTTCTCGTTCTCTCTACTCTTATCTTCTTCTTGAACTACACCCTCCACCTTCTCATCATCAATTACCTCTTGTCGTTGTTCTTGTCCCGGTTCTTGTGATTGTTTGTGTTCTTGTACCTGTGCCTGTACCTGTGCCTGCAAATCCTTATCATCTCCTTTCTCTTTATTCAACAACTTCTCATCATCTGCCCCATCCTTCAAAAACATACTATGGTCCTATTTTTCTATCTCTCTCTCTCTATATATAGATATAGTTTCAAAGAAACAAAAACAAAACAACAGATTTGTTTATGTGGCAATTGAAGAAAAAACAAAGCAACTAACAAAAATAAAAAAACAACCTATATTACACAAAAAATAATGGGTATTATCGTTATAAAAATTTCAACACACAAGAAAGAAAAAAAAATTAAAAAAAAAAACCTACTCAAAAAAAGAAAAAAAAAAATACGTCATTTATTTTTATTAACCGGAAAAAACGAAAAAAAAAATAAAACCAAGAAAATTCCGAGAATATAATAATATACGATATTGATCACACAACATTATTATCAATATATCGGAATACGAAACAGTTACCCTGCAATAAAATAAAGAGCTCACATAACACGAACGATAACAAATTATCTCACGCCACTCTTTTTTTTTTTGTATTTTCTTTCCTTTCCCCCAAACGAGCGAGGGAGAGAGACAGAAGAAGAAAATGTCTCAAAAAAACTCAAACTTGTCCCCCCACCCTTCCCCCTTCTCCTTCTTCAACCCACCATTCCCTCCACACAAGAACCTCCACACAGAGAGAAAGGGAAGAAACAGAGGGAAGACAGAAGAGAATGCATGTGGGAGAGAGAGAGAAGTATAGTTGTGTAGTAGTATTACAGCGTGGGGGGGGGGGAGTACAAACTGTGTAGAAAAGACAGTGGTAAACACAACAGCTTTTTTGCGATATTTTGTAATTTTACACAGATGTCTCCAGGTGTGTCTGTGTGTCTCTGTCTTTGTACGTGTGTGTGTCTGTGTGTATGTTTCTGTACGTGTGTGTCTCTGTGTATGTTTCTGTCTCTCTCTAATAAAATGATTTACATACCACACCACACAAACCACCCCTTTTTCAATACACTCTCTCTGCTATTATTACAATATTACCTTATACAGTGGCAGTATAATATACTACTGTATAATACAGAAATACTCGCTAATGTTACCAAATTACGTCTCTCTCTCCCTCTCTATCTTAACATCTTCCATATCGGGGGGGGGAGTTTGGATTTGATTCCCTTCTTTTATGATTGCAGATTGAAAAGAAACCAAGCCTCTCTGTCTCTCTCTCTCTCTCTCTCGCTGTATTATGACGGGGGAGATGGGGGGGTGGACTCATTACTTTGATGTAGTGTAGATTCTAGTGTGTATTGTAGTTGTAGTTGTAGTTAGTGTTAGTGTTAGTGTTAGTGTAAAATGTGATGGGGGCTATTTCTTCTTTCATTTCATTTCTTTGACGATCCTTTTTTTTTTTTTTTATTTTTTATGTTCTTTTGTAAAATGTTCTATTGAATATTAAATATTTCTAATTTATCGTGTCTTCTTTTGTATTGATAATATATTATATATCCATATTGTGTGTCTATAACTACAAATATCAGTATAGAGGAATATAATATTCTCAGTTGAATGAAATAATAAAACAATAACAAAAGCGTTTACAATATAAAGAAAAGCATATCAAAAGATTAACAACGATATTATCACAATAATAATCACTATAATAATAATAATAATACTATAATTACACATATGTTGCTGGTGGTTTGGTTTTATTTGTTTGTTGGGTTGGTGCAAGTGCAGGCGAAGAGATCCCTGTTTGCTACATCTCTAGTGACCTGTGTTCAAGGTTCCCAGCTTTCTTCCAATAGTTTTAACGTTACTTTCAATCCAGATGACAGGTCTCTGTACTACAACCTGGATATGACTACGTCCATCGACTCCTATATCTATGCTCTGGTGGATGTGTACGCATACGGTTTCAAGATCATTACCAAGGAGGTTGACCTGTGTAACATCGGGTGGAAGCAGTTCTGTCCCGTGCACCCAGGTAACATCCAAATCGAGTCCATCCAGTACATCTCCAAGGAGTACACGGATGAGATCCCAGGTATAGCGTACCACGTCCCGGATATCGATGCTTTCGCCAAGGTCAGGGTGTTCAGCGATGACACCAACGCCTACCTCGCCTGTGTCCAGGTCTTCTTCAGTAACGGTAAGAGTGTCTCTCAAACCGCAGTCAAGTGGGTCAGCGCCGTCATCTCCGGTATCGGGCTGTTGTTGTCCGCAGGGCTTTCCTCGTTTGGTAACTCCAGGGCCGCCTCCCACATCTCCGCTAACACTATGCTGTTGTTCTTGTACTTCCAGTCCGTCGTCGTCGTGGCCATGGAGCACGTCCACAGAATGCCCCCTATTGCTTCCGCATGGGCTGAAAACCTGGTGTGGTCCATGGGTATCATCAGGATTAACTTCATGCAGAAGATCTTCCGTTGGTTTGTGCAGTCAACGGGTGGTACTCCAGAACTGTTCTTGACTTCCAAGACCCAAAGTGTCCTGGCTCAGAGAGCATTCGATATGGCAAGGTCCAACAGCTTGATGAAAAGGGCAACCGAAATTTTGTACGGTAACCACAACACTAAGATCTTCAGAGGTATTAAGAGACTGGGCTACTTGATGAAAATCGAGAGTACTTCCATCGTACCAACCGGTTTCACCTTTTTCGTACTCTGCGGTTACTTACTTGCAGCTATCATTATGGGTACCAAGTATGCCGTCGAGCTATGTATTAGAGCTGGCTGGTTGAACTCCAAGAGGTTTGTGATTTACAGAAAGAACTGGAGAACTATCCTGAAGGGTGCCCTGCTAAGATACATCTACATTGGGTTTGTCCAGCTAACCATCCTAAGTTTCTGGGAATTCACTGAGAGAGACTCCGGTGCTGTTATCGTCATCGCATGTCTGTTCGTGTGTCTGTCCTGCGGTTTGATGCTGTGGGCTGCTTTCAGAACCGTGCATTTCGGTAAGAAGTCTGTCAGGTTGTACAACAACCCTGCAGCTCTGCTTTACGGTGATGAATATGTTCTACACAAGTATGGTTTCTTTTACACTATGTTCAACGCTAAATTTTACTGGTGGAACATTGTCCTGCTATCTTACATGTTCCTAAAATCCCTATTTATTGGTTTCGCCCAAGCCTCCGGTAAAACTCAAGCATTGGCTCTGTTTATCTTCGATTTCTTCTACACTATCGCTGTTATCAGATACAAGCCATACTTGGACCGCCCAACCAACATCATGAACATTTTCATCTGTGTTGTCACATGCGTGAACTCTTTCCTATTTATGTTCTTCTCTGATTTGTTCCATCAAGGTTACCAAGTCTCAGCTATCATGGGCTGGGTGTTCTTCATTATGAACGCTGCTTTCTCTTTGATTTTACTGCTAATGATCTTGACATTCGTGTTGCTAATCGTGTTCTCAAGAAACCCAGATTTGAAGTTCAAGCCTATCAAGGACGACAGAGCTTCCTTTCAAAAGACAACCATCGTCAATCCTTTCGAAGATCCAAAGAGCGCAGACCTGCTGGCTTCACCATCTACATTCTCAAGTGAGTCACCACTCAATGAGAAGAAGGGTAAACGTAGAGTCACGGCTGCTGATGAATTGTTGGCCTTGGGTCAAGTTGCTGGAGATCATGACAACGGCTGGGAGACTAATGTTGGTTCTCCAAAGGCATCAGATAATGGACTGTCTACTCCATTCATTGAAGTCGAGAAATTTGCTAATGACTCCGTTTTGAATGACCACAGTAGCTCCAGTATCAATGACACATCAGTCCATGAAAAGCAATCTGCTTCTAAGAAAAAGGTTTCACTTCCTGGTAAGATTATACGTGCGTTCTCATTGAAGGGTTACAAGGACAATTATGATGAAGATAGCCCAACACGTCCTCAAAGAAAGGTTGTGAACGATATTCGTCCTGGTAGCTCAAATGATGACAGCTCTGAGCTAGACGGTTTCTACCATGGAGGTAACGATTTTGAGAGAGAAGCTGTAAATCCATTTGAGTCTGATGCAGAACATGAATTTTCAACACCAAACCCAAATCAAGATAGATTTGATACAGACGTCGATACTGAATCATTTAGTTTCTCCTTTAACCGAGGCGTGGATCGTCGATTTAGGGATGAGGGTAATTGATCCGATTAAATTTTAAAAAATTAAACTTCATGCATCAATATTTTCTATTTTATTTCGGGTTATATTTTAATAATCCACTACTAATGCACTAAAAATATATTCCCAATATTCAATTCTCTTAAATCTTTTCCCTTTTGTTTTCAACTACCAAGTTTGTTATTTTTTTTTTTGTTTCTATTGTCTGCTTCACTTTAATATTCCCTCTGAAATCTCTATTAAACAACGATATATGAAACTGAAAAGTGTTTTATATCTTCAATCTACTTTATCTACATCTACGCTTATCTTGGACTGTCTAAAAACAGTGTCCATCTTCTACTTTATTGTCAGGCTTCATTAAATTGATCGAATGTTTGTGAAGTTATCAGTTTCACAATTTATTTCTTTATCATCAAAAGGGAAATTTTTAGTTTTATTTTATTTTTATTATAATCTTATACTTATTGTTTACTTTATGTCGGCTTTTTTTATTATTACCATTATATTTTTGAATATTTATTTTTTTATTTGTAATTCTAGTATATTTTAGCTTATCGAATGTTTTGCTTTACAGGAAACAGAAAACTTTATTAAGACTACTTAGTTAAATCATTTGCTAGTATTTTTTGAAGTTGATTTCTCGGTAATGAACCATATTTTCCTATGGAATTAACGATTAAATTTTTAATATTTGAAATATAAGTTGTTTTCAAGCTATGACTATACTGTTCGTTTACTTGAACTTCGTCGAACCAGACACTGGAATTGGAATTTATGTTGTCAATAAATGATTTGGTATTCAGCAACATCGACGACAACAATCTTCTTACAGACCAATAATTTACTGTTGGTGTCTTGTTGTATTTAAACTGTGGAATATTAACGGTATGCAAATATGGCACAATTTTAAATATCTTCATATTTTTGTACTTCTTGAAGGAACTGAGGTTATCACCAGTACTCCAAGTAGTCTTCGTTAGCCTCAGATTGTCTGCAATTAATGGCAAAAGTGGGATACTATTATTTGTTGAGCAAACTGACTTGGCAAATGTCTTATCAATCACAGTCAAATCATCTCTTGAATAATTCAATGTTTGGTATTTTTGCTCATCAGTCATATCACAAAAAAATAACCCACCAATGAGACTTCCAGGTAAGTAAAGTGAGTACTCTCTTTGATGATATCTAATTGACCTAGCAAGTTTGAAGCAATGGTAGTTGTTTATATTATTTACGGCCTCTTGCTTTAAATTCTCCTTCTTATTCTCATTTATAGAATCAACCAGGCATATTGGCGCTGTCCAGTCAATATCTTCTTGTAAGGGGTGAACTACCTCCCATATAAGACTCCCATTTTGACAGAGTACTATGTGAATATCGTTGTTAATTGAAGGAGGAAACAATTGCAAACTAAATAGTCGAAAGACTCGAAATCCAGAATATGGAGATTTTATATTTTGTTCTTGACTATTAAATACTAATTTATTTTTTATTAATTCGAAAACATGCTGACCTTCGGAATCAACACCTGCCTGACCACATATTTCGCCAGATATATCATCCCTGCTACTACTTCTTATATCGTTGGGTAGAATAAACCCAGAGCATACACTCCAAACTATTAGTAATAACGGTATCAGCATCATATCTGACCTTTAGTTTCTTGCCTAAGAAGAAAACAAACATGGCAAAAAAATCAAAAAAAAATCCAAGTATATACAAGTTTAATCAAATTTAATTTTAAGGCCATACATTGAAGCTGAAATCATAATCAGCGGTATATTATTCACAAATATAACTCCAATTGGCTTTGTGGTAATCTCACGAACGTGATTTAATCCGTGATAAAGTACTATATTTGAAGCTTCGTGTTTTTTTTTTTTAGTTTTTTTTTTTCTGTCTCTCTGGGCCCAAAGGGCTTTTTGCTTTCTTTTGGTTGTGTGATTCGGGAGGGAAAACAGGAAAACGAAGTTTTAATACAACGTCATTCAATTGGTAACAAAACTATATATTAAGAATTTAGCTCTATTTCGCTTTCAATTGATTTGTTTTACTGAGCTACATCAACTTCAAGAAAAGAGATAAGTTCATCAGGAACAGAAACGAAAACAGATGAAGTTGGACGTTAAAGTATGTGTTGTCCCCTTTCTCTTATACTTTTTAAGAGATCTTCAAATATCACGGTTTTGAGGGTGTTTATTGCATATCGTTTAATATGAAGGAGTTTAAATTGAAAGGTAGCTAACTAGATAATACAATTGATAATACAATGGCAAGGATATGAAAAAAAAAATGGAAGCAATGGAGAATTTATTTTGTGAAATGATACACCAATTTACCGTATATTTAATTAATGAAATTTCAAGAGATTCAATTTACTAACAGAAGCTAGAAGCTAGAACACTCTTCTCTAACGAGAATTGTTGCTTTAATTTTTTTTATTTACAGAAAACATTCAGCAAAAGATCCAACAGGGTCAAGGGTATTGATTTACACCCTTCTGAACCATGGGTTTTGACAACCTTGTACTCTGGTAGAGTTGAAATTTGGAATTATGAAACACAACAAGAGGTTAGAAGTATTCAAGTTACGGATTCTCCAGTTAGAGCTGGTAAGTTTATTACCAGAAAGAACTGGATTGTTGTTGGTAGTGACGATAACAAGGTCAGAGTTTTCAACTACAATACCGGTGAAAAGGTGGCTGATTTCATTGCCCACCCAGACTATATCCGTTCTATCGCAGTTCACCCATCCAAGCCATACATCTTGACTGGTAGTGACGATTTGACTGTCAAGTTGTGGAACTGGGAAAAGGACTGGGCTTTGGAACAGACTTTCAAGGATCATGAACATTTTGTTATGTGTGTTGCCTTCAATCCAAAGGATCCAAATGTTTTTGCATCTGGTTGTTTAGATCACAAAGTGAAGGTTTGGTCTCTGGGTCAATCAACCCCAAACTTCACGCTACACACTGGCCAAGAAAAGGGTGTTAACTATGTGGATTACTATCCTTTGCCAGATAAGCCATATTTAATTACTTCATCTGATGACACTACTGTCAAGATTTTTGATTACCAAACCAAGTCCTGTGTCGCTACATTAGAAGGTCATATGTCTAATGTTTCTTACGCAGTTTTCCATCCAACTCTTCCTATAATTATTTCTGGTTCTGAGGATGGTACCGTCAAGTTGTGGAACTCTTCTACCTACAAGCTGGAAAAAACCCTTAACTTGGGTCTAGAGAGAAGTTGGTGTATAGCCACTCACCCAACTGGTCGTAAGAACTGTATCGCCTCTGGTTTTGACAGTGGTTTCACTGTTTTGTCATTGGGTAACGATGTTCCAACTCTATCTCTTGATCCAGTTGGTAAGCTAGTTTGGTCTGGTGGTAAGAATGCCTCTGTGTCAGACATTTTTACTGCTGTCATCAGAGGTAATGAAGATGTTGACCAGGACGAACCATTGCCTTTACAAACTAAGGAATTAGGTTCTGTCGATGTTTTCCCACAAGCTCTGAGACACTCACCAAATGGTAGATTTGTTACAGTCGTCGGTGATGGTGAATTTGTCATTTACACTGCGTTAGCATGGAGAAATAAGGCATTCGGTAAGTGTCAAGATTTTGTTTGGGGCCCAGACTCTAACTCTTACGCTCTTATCGACGAAACCGGACAAGTAAGATACTACAAGAACTTCAAGGAAGTCACTTCTTGGTCTATTTCAGTGTCCTACGGTGTTGACCGTCTATTCACTGGTGCTCTTCTGGGTCTAAAATCCGACGGTTTCACCTATTTCTTCGATTGGGATAGTGGTAACCTTGTCAGGAGAATTGATGTTGATTCCAAGGATGTTATCTGGTCTGACAACGGTGAACTACTGATGATTTTGAACAAGGATAGTGAGCAAAACGAAGGTAGCGGTGCATACTCCCTGATTTTCAATAGAGATGCATTCATTGAAGCTAGTGAGCAAGGTGCTATCGATGAAACTGAAGGTGTCGATGAGGCATTTGATGTATTGCATGAATTAAGCGAATCTGTCACTTCTGGTAAGTGGGTTGGTGACGTCTTCATTTACACAACTTCTTCTAATAGACTAAACTACTTTGTTGGTGGTAAGGTGCATAATCTAGCTCACTACACCAAAGAGATGTACATTTTGGGTTATTTACCTCGTGACAACAAACTTTATCTTGTCGATAAGGAAATTCATGTCTACGGTCACAAATTGTCAATCGAAGTTTTGGAATTCCAAACCTTAACTTTGAGAGGTGAACTACAAGAAGCTATGGAAGCTATTCTTCCTAATATTACCGACAAGGATGCTCTAAATAAAGTTGCAAGATTTTTGGAAGGTCAAGAATTCTATGACGAAGCTCTAGAAATTGCTACGGATAAGGATCACAAGTTTGACTTGGCCTTGAAGGTTGGTCAACTTGATTACGCTCACAGTGTTCTAACAGAAGATGACAGTGACTTGAAATGGAGATCTTTGGGTGATGCTGCTTTGCAAAAGTTCCATTTCAAATACGCTCTTGAAGCTTATGAGAAGGCTCATGATCTTGACTCACTATTCCTTCTATACTCTTCTTTCAATTTGAAGGATAAATTAATAACAATTGGTGAACGTGCCGAAGAACTTCAGAGATACAACCTTGCCTTTGATGCCTACTGGGTTGTAGGTGAAATAAGTAGAATCAAGGATCTATTAATAAAGTCCGGAAGACTTTCTGAGGCTGCCATTGTATCATATACTTACGGTCTTAACGATGATGAAGTACTTGAGGTTGTTAAACAATGGAAGGAGAAGCTAATCTTGGATAAAGGTAACGACAAGATTGCAAGCAGAATATGTGACACTACTGATGGTTTACCGGTTAGAACAATGAGTTCTACTCCTTTGATAGATTTACAACAAGATAAGCCAGCTGCTACCCCTGCATCTGAAGAAAAACCTGCTGTGGAAACCAAATCCAAGAAGGACAAGAAAAACAAGAAACAGGAGGAAAATCTAATAGATATCGACAGTACTGATTCTGTTAACACCTCAGTTGAAGTTAAAACTGAATCTGCACCAAAGGAAGAAACTGAGACTGAAAAGAAAGAGGAGGTTGCTGAAGTAGAAGCTTCTAAGAAGGAGTAATTTGAATTATGTAATTCTTTGTAGAAAAAAAATAAACATTGTTATCTAAATCACTGTACAGTTCATGAATATAAAAATCTATAATTAAGAGTAAAACAACAACATCAAAGAAATAGTAAAAATAGTGCCCTTATGTACATAAATGGTCTTTGGTGTTTATCAAAAATTGCAAAAGAAATTTGCGACGAGGTTCTCAATCCGTCTAAAATACATAGCTTAAAATAGAGTGTCTCAGCTCGAAAACACATCGATTTTATCAATGGCTTTCTTCTTGTATTTCCCAACGAAATAAATTTCCTTGGATTCGTCCCGTGAAGCTGCAGGTTTAGACCTTTCAACACGGCTAAAGACTTTATGCATCCTTTTTTCGTAAAGGGTTGTCTCAGAGCCCATAAATTGTTTGCAGACGAAAGAACCACCAGGTTTTAACAAATCTATGGCAGTTATCAATGCAGCATCACACAAATCAATTGAGTTTAAATGGTCCTTAACAGCTAAACCAGTAGTATTGCTCATCCTAAAATATGGCATATTAGTAAGATTGTTCGTTGAATATTTAAAAGGTGGAAAGGGTTCATACATGTCACTAATGATCACATCAACCGGTAATACGTTATTCATGATATTCTGAACATCATTGTCTTCTTTACTTGAATTCAATATAGATTTATCAGCAACAACATTATGTTCCATAAAAAACTGCCGTATCATAGCATGCGTTCGTTTAGATAAGATATTTGCTTGCATTGCACTCACACCAAATGGAGGATCACATGGAAGAATATCTACACCTAAGATCACAGAATCAGAATGCGCTCTCTTGTGTGCTACTTGAGACCACGCTCCAGGAGCAAATCCTAAATCTAATATATTTTGAGGTGTACGAGTATCAAATATGTGATAAACATCGTCCAGTTGTGCCAATTTGAAACCGGCACGTGATCTTAGACTATCGAGTTTACTCTCTCTAGTATAGAAGTCCTGCTTTTGTCTATCGAGCCATCTCTTAGAACTTGCACGACTATAAAATCTTGTATACAAGTATCTAGAGTATGACTTAAGGACTATGTGTTGAATAGAAGAAAATCTAGAAAACATGTAGATGAAGAAAGGAACAGACCAGTTGTAAAGGATAAGTAGAAAAAAGATAAAAAGAAAATGAAGTATTACCGTATATTGGATCAATTGCCTTAGCTGATCTCATATCATGTTCACAGATATAATAAAACAGTAATAACCACCCCTTAACAACCATATGTTGTTAATGATTCATCGTCCCGATTTCATGTTCAAAAGGGAAAATGACTGTAGGTAAATTAATTATTATCAGCAGTCACAAAAAGTTGTATGCTAAAATATGGACTCACTTCTACGTTAAGGACTAAGTATGAACGTGTTCGAATTACTATTTTTCTCTTCATCTATTCGAAAAAAAATCATATACATCCGTACACCCAATATTTGTAATTTTTTTTTACCAAAAAAATTTCTCGATAGATTTAAAAAAAAACCAGTTGAATTTATTCCTATTATAGTAATATTACTCAACAAGGTGATGATTTCGGCATGAATTATGAATATACAGATATTTTATATATACCCTGCTGTCTCATTGTAGTAGTAGGTGGTCTGTACGCTCAAATCAAGAGCAGTTTCACATATAATATCACATGACCAAACTATAACATGGAACGAAAGGAAATTTTACAAAAAAAAAATTTTTGAAAAATTTTTTTTACTCCATCCGGTTTGCCAATGGCGATGGGTAACAAAGTGTTGTTGCGATGCAAGTGAAATTTATTCGTTTTTAAGAGTAACAGTCTCTGTAATATATGTTCTAACACTCTTGTAGTTTCTATTTATTTTTTGTTTAATGGTTTTTAAAAGACCAAGTCGAAAAAAGTAGTTTTCTTATATTTTTTGAAGATTATAACGTACCAATTTTTTTGGAAGACTTCATCACTAAAGATAATCAAAGATGTCTAAGATCACTACCTCTCACGTTAGAGAAAACGTCAAGGAGCTTTTGAAGTACTCCACCGAGACCAAGAAGAGAAACTTCTTGGAAACCGTTGAATTGCAAATCGGTTTGAAGAACTACGACCCTCAAAGAGACAAGCGTTTCTCTGGTGCTTTGAAGTTGCCAGTCTGCCCAAGACCAAACATGTCCATCTGTATCTTCGGTGATGCTTTCGATGTTGACAGAGCTAAGTCCTGTGGTGTTGACGCTATGTCCGTCGATGACTTGAAGAAGTTGAACAAGAACAAGAAGTTGATTAAGAAGTTGTCCAAGAAGTACAACGCTTTCATCGCTTCCGAAGTCTTGATCAAGCAAGTCCCAAGACTTTTGGGTCCTCAATTGTCTAAGGCCGGTAAGTTTCCAACCCCAGTCTCTCACAACGATGACTTGTACGGTAAGGTTACTGATGTCAGATCCACCATCAAGTTCCAATTGAAGAAGGTCTTGTGTTTGGCTGTCGCTGTCGGTAACGTCGAAATGGACGAAGACACCTTGGTTAACCAAATCTTGATGTCTGTTAACTTCTTGGTTTCCTTGTTGAAGAAGAACTGGCAAAACGTCGGTTCCTTGGTCATCAAGTCTACCATGGGTCCAGCTTTCAGATTGTACTAAACATATTAGAAAAAATAAACATTATTTTATTTTTAAATTATATGTATTCTTCTATATATATAGTATAAAACTTTTTTATTCTTTTTTAATATAAACATTTACAACTCATTCAATTTTCTCTTTTTGTTTTGACATTAAATTAATTCATTATATCTGTGGTACGGACAGGTATATGCAAAATGTAATAACATATAGTTTTAGAATTTTTTCGATACTGAGAGATCACGGCATTGTGGTTCCTGACCGTTTCTCCCGTAGTTACAATGGTCTCTTGGCCCAGTTGGTTAAGGCACCGTGCTAATAACGCGGGGATCAGCGGTTCGATCCCGCTAGAGACCATTCTTTTTCTGTTTTTTTTTAAATATTTACTTATAAAAATCTAATAATACAAGAGGTTACTTTAATCTGTTGCCATAATTTATCACTAAATGTGATACAATATTTAATATTTATTGTGTTAAGTTACGACAAGCGTTTGTTTTTACATCACTGCACACGTTAATATGGTTGCATATTAACGAGACAATGGTCGCTCGGAGGGGGGGGGGTGGGGAGGCCAGGGGTTCAAAGGGTTCCTTATCTTTGTCTCTCTACGTTGTTTTTTCTAGGGGTACTGGTTGGCAGGATAAGTTCAATAAAAATATAACTATTTTTGGCTGCTAAATTCTCACAAAGCGACTTTGTAGAGAGGGCGGGCAGGGCTTCTCTTTAAATATTTGGGTGGGGGAGAGGCATTATGAGTGGGGGATGTTTCTAGAGAGAAAGACGCGGGGAAAGTGAGGGGGAGGGTGGAGGGGGGCAAGGAGAGAGGAGGCAGTTAAAAGAAAGAGGGAGGGAAGGGTGTAGTACTGGACATTTGTCCTTTTCTGATTATATTTTTGCTACTGCTACGGTGTTTTCTGCTGCATCCTTCTCACATTGGGATAAACCCATCCCAGTCATGGGTCTCCGAGGGAGAAAAAAAGGACACTCAAGACACATAGACACACAACGGAGAAATACATAGGAGATTGATATACAAAACCATTATATACGGGGGTTTGTTAACCCCTCAGTTTCGACAAAACGGACATTTTTTATTTTTATTTTCACAAAGACTACCCTTTACTTCAATGATATTCTTTATACTATATTCATAATTATATGCAAAGATTGGTGCAGCACTGTCTCTTGAAATCTCGAAATATGTATTTTCTTATGTTGCCGGATGTAAATCATATATCAGTTTTTCTAAACAGTATATATATATATATATATATATATATGTAAATGTTGCCTAGTAGTTGGCAATGGATCAATTGAGTCTGAGTTGGCCGTTTCTTTTACAATTTTGATTTCTTTATAAATTGCTATACTTGCAAGTTCAAGATATACATATATACTCTACGAGAAAAGAAGAAAGAACAACTCCAAAGCCCTATTCGAGACATTTTTTTTATTTTTGAATCATAAATAAGAATTGAACAGACAAAAAGAAAGCAGCAATTATAGAGGTGATCTTTTTTTTTTTTTTTTTTTAACAGCGCATAAAAATTTCGTTTGTGAACCTTGAGATTTAAGAAGAGTTTAAAAGCGCAAAATTAAAAAAAAAAAAAGAAAGAAAAAAGAAATTCAAAAAATTTGAAGGGGGAAAAAAAAAAAGAAAAACTAAAAAAAAAAAATTGAAATAAAATTTTTATTTTAATTTTAACTTATAGATCAATCATATAAACTAGGAAATATTAAAGAAATAACAAGAACATTGTATCAATGATACTTTGAAACGTTTCAAAAGGAAGAAATAAAGTAATACTATAATAAATTCAGAGGAATCTCGGAGATATATTTTCAAACGGATCACTCCATACAAAGAGCAAAAAAAAAAAAACTTAAAAATATATATTACTTTGAAAAGATAGAAAGTAAAGGAGGAAAAAAAAAAAAAATAAACCACACGCACAAAAAATCTCATAAGAACAATAGCTAACAATGAGTGATATTGATGACGAATCTGATTACCTGGAGCTACCATTGAAGCACCATAAAAATCCGTTGCTTGACTCATCAAATGATAATTTCTCGGAGTTGAATGATGACTGGGATGAGGCTAGGAAAAAGGATCAAAGTAATGACAGCTTGACTAAAAAAGTGAGGTTTGAGAAGGACGGTACTGAGTGTGAGTCCATAGATCAAGTGCTGACTCATAGTCCGAAACCTGAAAAAGGAGAAGTAGTCAAACAGACCACTGATGATGTGGATGATAACGACGACGATGGTGATGATGATGGTCAATTCATATTGCACGCACCAGGCCATGTGAGGTTAGCTCGCAACAATAACTTTGATAGCGATTCCATGTTAGCTGATAGAAGTCAGACGAGTTCAACTGTGAGTAATAAAGTGGACGTGGAAGATTTGATCAGAGCTGCAAGTGAGGTGAACGATTATTTATCCCAGAATCTGGATAAGATAAACAGTTTCAGATCAGATCTTTTGAGCAGTACTGATTTTACTCGTTCAGATATCGAAAATAATGAAGGTAGCGAGGTTTTCACGAAGCCTAACTCCGGCCTATTAAACCTTACAGCGTGTAACGTGTCAGGGTCTCTCTCCAACTTTGAACTCAGTGATAACGATGACTCTGAACGGGATTCAGATGTACTGAAAAACTACGTCATCAATAGAGAAAATATGCTCTCGTCTTCGACATCTGTAGGGTCGCAAGGTGATTTCGGGTGGAAGAATAGAAGCAGTTCTACGTCTTTATCAAAGCTGCTCAATACTACAAATTTCGAGGATTGTGGTCTGATAGATATGAAAAATGAATTATTTGGATCACAGGAAAATACAGAGTTTAACTTAAAACAACTATTAGAAGAGAGAAGGCTACGATTAGAGACAGCCCGCCAGAGAGCAGAAGAAGAGAAAAAAGTGGAAAATTTAGATTCAAGTACTATGCTAGGTCAGAGACATCTTGATGAAAATGCCGAATTTCCGGAAATGGAGACAGAGAAAGCATTAGACTTGTTCAGGGAAAACATTGAATTGATGATAAAATTATCAGAAAATACAGAACAAACACAAGAGAACAGTGGTACCACCTCAAATGAGGGTGACCACCACAATGAAAGCCATGTGAATTCAGACACTAATATAAAAGTGGATCAAGGTGAGTCTGATAATAATAACGAACATAACGACGAGAACACTGCTAAACACGATCCTGTTTGCACCATGAAGGATTTAGTAATTAAAGGAAAGTTCGAAATCCAAACCAAGGATGTCCTTAGCTTTACAATGAAGAGTACTCCGTCTGTCTCTCCACAAGAGTTCTTGAAAAGAATCCAATCTAAGTGTAATTTCGGTGGAGTTATATATTTAACGGCAGCATACTTATTACAGATCCTGGTACTAACCAGAGACTCACCAGAAGACCAAATACGCATACGGCTGAGGTTAAGGTGTAATGAAGTCCACAGGTTAATTATTGCCACAATGAGAATTGCTACTAAACTCGTAGAAGATTTTGTTCACTCTCACGAATACTTTAGTAAAGTATGTGGTATCTCAAAAAAGTTATTGAGCAAATTAGAAGTCTCTCTGGTTATGTGCATAAAAAACGAAGAACTAATGATAACTAACGAAAAGCTCGCTGCATCACTAAAAATTCTAAATGAATTAAGGTCTAATATTGCATAATTTTTTTTTCTTTCTTTTTTTTTTTTTTTTTTTTTTTTATTTTTTTTGTTTAATATAGCAACAATTATAATGATGTTCTTGGATGTTTAAACTCACTCTTTTTTATAGACTTTGTAACAAAGAATATATCCAACCTTTGAACTTTATCTTATTGAAATCACTAATATAAATAATTATATGAAACATCAAAATATACCTTTTAACGAATATTATAAGATTTCTTCATTAATATTTTTTTGTTTTTCGTGTTTATTATCCTCACCTACAGGAAGTGCATCCATACGGCGAAGAAATTACTGCACAACGACGGCAAAACACCGAAAAAAAGATAGGAATTCGAAAGATCGTTAGACAATAAACAAGCACAAACGGGGAAGGATGCAAAAAAAAAAAAAAAAATCTTTCAGAAAGAAAAAAATAATAAAAAAATAAAAAAAAATAAAAGATTTCTTTTTTTTTATTTTTCATTCTTCTGTAAACCTTGATCTTTAAGTAACATTGAATAGTCGTTTCTACAAAGTAGCCATCTAACCCATTAAATATTCTAGGACTATCAAGAAGGAAAAGGAAACTATAGCAAGGTTAAAAAAAGAATAGGTAAGATATTGGTTTTCTCCTGAATAACTGCGAATCTTAAAAAAGGGTTTGAGATATAACAAGTAGTTGAAAGAAAAACAGAACAATATAATACAAATTTTGTTTCTTGGTGGAAAATGGTGTTGTATAAGAGAAAGCCAATTGATCTACCCGATCCCAAGCCATTGCCTGCTGATCTGAATATACAAATTTGGCATATTGATGAAACTGGTGAGTGGTTTGAAACATACGACGATTATCTAACTCGGTTAGATTTCTATACTAGACACCAATTTACATGTGAAATCACTGGTGCTTCCTGTTTGACCTTTTTTGAAGCTCTGGATAGTGAAGAATCGCGATTTAAATATGTCGAAGAGAAGTTCCCTCTGAAATTGAGAGAGCCCGTGGCAAGATTTTTACATTTCAACGAGATAAGGAGATTAGATATGTTGGTGGAAAAAGTTTACTCGAGGTTTAAGAGTGATTATTTTCCTGGTGAAGTTGTGTATCTTCGTAAGCCTTCTTCATCAGCAAATAACTCTAACCTTCCGTCTGAGCAAGGAACGCCAGCTCCAGAAGATAAAAAGAAACAAATGGAATCAGCAATGTATTTCTACCCAATCCGCAAGAATGAGCCTATAGCGCCAACCCCGCAGTCATATATCATCAAGGAAAAAGTACAATTCAATGCGGGTGCTGATCCAAATGCAACTGGAAGTTCTGCAGCACACACAAAATACATGTTAATAGATGAAGAAGATCCTCATAAGTCTATAATAGCAGACGAAACACAAATTTACAGGGACAGATCCACTTTTACAAAGCACTTAATTAAATGTTTCTTCAAGATCACATTTCAAAAAGCTTCTTACAAAATGGGTGCTCCATGGTGTGTTAAACCAGAATATCTTTCAATGTATGGCCTCACAATGGATTGGCCACCAGAGATGTTGATGTACAAAGATGATCCTGAACGTATTGATACTGATGATGAAAAATATGATTCTGATCAAAGTTTCAAGAAAAGATATCGTACTATACAGCTTGACGTTAATGAAGAGAAAGAGCGTAAAAAGAAGAAACTTCCTGAACTAAAAAAACAAGAGCTACCTCAACCACCACATACAACTTTAGAACAACAAAATGGATACTATGAAGCCGAACAATCGGTCCCTGCTCAAGAAACACCTTCATTAACACCCATTGTCCCAGCTATTACCAGCATTGTTGATGATATGGTCCTACCATTTCATAGACAGTCAAAAAATATATTCGCAAATTTGTCACAATATAATAACAATTTGGAGTGTTTACCAATTACTGAAACAAACTCTGGTAGCTGTTTCCCAGCTTTTGACAAACTTCTTCAAATCAATCAATTCCTCAATACATTCAGCAGTAAAATTTATCTTTCTCATTTCACTCTAGAGCAGTTTGTCACTTCTCTGAAATGTACAGATCAATTTGAGCTGAAAGGTGAAATTGTATATGTCAGCTTGAAAAACGAGAAAAATGACATTAGTGATGAAGAATGGAGTAATTGGAGCAGAAATATTCCAATAAGAAAAATGATAAAAGACAAATCTAACGATCTTGTAGAATATAAAATTGTCAAAGATGACCCCGCAGATGACGAAATGATTGACAGTGTAAATAGCAATGGTTCGGCATTGTTTGTTGAATGTTTTATTTCTCTACTGAGATTGATTATCAATGAAAACGGTGATTGGACTTGTTTGGTAAGTGAAGAATGGCTAGAAGACGAGGATATGGACATCATCCCTAAAAAAGAGGAGAATCCAACAATAAAGAAAGAAAATTCTGACGAAATTTCCAATCATACAACAAATGGAACTCCAGTCAAAACTGAGGATGACGACCAAAAATTACTAAATTCTTCTGATGAAAAGAAGCATAATGACGGTATTCAATCAAATTGTGAAATAAAACAAGAAAGTACCGATTCTAAGGAGATCGATCAGGATGACAATGAAAAGGAGGTAAAGTCTGAAACTACCAATGGTGATGAGGTCAAAGAATATGCAAATAAGGACAATGAAACGAAAGAAAACAAGGAATTAGATCAAGATAAGGAACAAGATGATGATGAAGAAGGAGAAGAGGAAGATGAGGATGATGATGAAGAAGACATTTTGAATAAATGTTTGAATTACCGTAATGTTAATTGGGCTGAGAGACTAAGTAAAAGACAATTCAATAATCACAATTGGTTGTTAATATTACTTGGTGTTTATGATGATTGTAAACATATCCCATTATATTCTGATATTGTTGCAAAAATTTTCAAAAATATAATACCAAAAAATACAGTTCAAACACAACTACCAAGGCAACTTTGGAGAAATTTCTGTAGAAACCTGAGCTTACAAGATAAGGTAGATGCATTATGGGTTTTAGTTGACATTGTCTCAAACTATTGCTCAGAAGTTCGTTCCTTTGTCGACGATTCTATGGAATTGTGTGGTATTATCAGAAGTGAGCGTTTCAGAGTCACAAAAGAGATAAAATCTGTTTCGACAAATCTTTACCAAACAACTTTGAAGTTGCGGGCACTAGAAGCAGGCACAAATGGTCCTGATATCCCCAAGATTGAGGAACCATCAAAAGTTGAAACAATAGAGATTTCCGATTCAACAAACAGTGATGAGCCTGAAAAAGAACAGAAAACTGATACGATAGAGTCTGTAAAACAAGAATTAGCAGAATGGGAGGAAAAACTAACCACCTTACAGGCCGATAAAAATCTACTGGATAAGAAGCTGATGGAAAATGATAGTCAAAGACTTCGCTCTCTTGGTATGGATAAATATGGTAATAAAATTTTCTGGTTCGAGCTGTTTGGCCAATATTTGGATGAGGTTCCAAAGGAAGGTGAAGAAAAAGAGTTTGACTGGTCCAAAACTTCTTATCAAAATGGTAGAGTATGGATCCAAGGTCCTCAATTGGATGCCGCTAAATTTTTTCTAAACTTATCTGAAGAGCATATCCTGAAGTGGAGAGAATTGTCTGAGAAGTATGGTCGTAAACATGCTACCAGGAGTGTTTTCCATGTCTTCCAAGAAGATGGATGTTTATTTTACCAAGAGAATGATGGTGATAAAATCCTAATCCAGGACAAAGAAGGTAATCTGAATCAATACATTGTTTTGTCTCCAATTATTCGTAAAATTATAGACGAAACGCCCGAAGGGTTGCTATTAGGAGAGGACCAATGGTACGCCATTGAAAACTATTCTGATTTCGAGTACTTTACAGATAACTTAAATCAATGGGGCCGTAAAGAACACGATCTCTTGAAGCAAATTAAACCAGTCCAAGACTACATCGCAAACGTTTATAAAATCAGAGAAAACAAAGTAGAACCTCGCAATCTGAACGAAGCAGAACAATCACTATTGAAGGATCTAGAGGAATATGAATTTAATGACACTGATAAATCATTTATTAGAGGTGACGAAAATGCTGAACCAAATGAATCAGAAAAGGAACTTGACACAATAGAACGTCAATTAGATGATATTGCGCAAAAGTTCATAGAACTTGATGATAGCGAATCTAACCCAGAGAAGAAAGCGGAATTTGAGAAACTGGAGAAGGAACGTGATGAACTGATTGAAAAACAGACTGAACTAGTGAAAAACAACGGTCCTGGCTCACGTATCATGGCCAGAACAGAAAAAAAGAAGTTGAAAGTTAAAATAGAGAGCAAGATCGAAAAACAGATGGAGATTTTGACAGACTTGGTAAATAATAGACACTATCGTGCTATGGAAAATGTGATTGCTTGGAAGAATCAACTAGCTCAAAAAATATGGGGTTGCGAACTTCGAAAAAATGCTTCAGGTAACAAGAAAACAAAAACACTAGATACAGTTCCTGAAAGATTTGACGAAATTGTTAATCTAACCTCCAGACTTGCGAGCCAATAGGGTTTTCACATCACAATTTAATAATGAATATAATTTTTTCTAATGACACCTTTGTAATTATTTTAAACGTTATTGTTTTAATTTTTTTTTTAGTATATTTAATACAATAAAATCATATACATCAATGCACACCTTTTCAACTTTACCTTGGCTCAACCTAGGGACTTACATCATGGTTTAACTTTACAACTACAACACAATTTCAAAAGGCTTGAAATACGATCCGCACTTGAGCAGAAAAAAAAAGGTATATGTGCTAACTTTATTTATATGCGTAAATTTATACTTTTATTTCAGTTTATGTATCAACGTATCTGAATCAATACTTCATTGTTATATACATGGGGTCAATTCCTTTCGATATTGATCTACATAATCAACCAATTGTAATTGATAATGGTTCATGTGTTCTAAAGGCCGGTTTTTCACAGGATCAGAGGCCAACTGTGCTGGAGTATAATGTTATTGGTAGAACAATTAAAGGGCAATCGTTACCAAAAACAAACAGTAGAGACAAATATATTGGAAATGAAGCTCAAAAACTACGGACGGTGTTGAGCTTGGAATATCCTTTCAATAAACAAGGTATTGAACGTTGGGATGATATGGAAGACATTTGGGATTATACTCTGCTAACAAAATTAGAAATTGAAAACATAAGGGAACATCCTATTCTTCTGACGGAATCCCTCATTGGAAGTAAAGTTGATCGAATTAAAATGTGTGAGGTTTTTTATGAGAAATTTGGAACACCTGCTTTATATTTCTCAAATGAATTCTTGCTATCTCTCTATGGTACAGGAAGAACTACTGGATGTGTGGTGACTGGTGGCCACAATTTCAGTGGTGTCTCGTCAATTATTGAAGGCCAACAGATATTGTCATCAATTAAGATAAATAGAACAAGTGGACGTGTATTAACGGAATATATGGCGAACCTTCTTCAGACAAATCAGGGTCTAATCATGAATACCAAAAATGAAATAGAATTGGTACGCACTCTGAAGGAAAAATGCTGTCAGGTATCACCAAATATAACCTCTGAGAAACAAAAATACAAAATATACAATTTACAGGAACAAGCTAGTAAATTCAAATTACCTGATGGTAATGTTTTGAATATTCAACGAGAGAAGATGGAAGTTCCGGAAATTCTATTCGATAACAAGATCGCGGGTTCGCAGGAAGCTCCAATACAATCCATGGTGATCGATTCAATTAGTGAAAGCGGTTTAGAAAAAGTCAGCTTGTTGAGTCAATCAATAATTCTTAGTGGTGGGACAACTTTACTACCAGGATTTGGTAACCGTTTGCTGAATGAACTTGGTGCACTTAACCATAATAAGGTTGAACTTAAAATATATGCACCGAGGGAAAGACGATTCCTCTGCTGGTTGGGTGGATCAATTATAACTGGGCTATCCACCATGAAGCATTTGTGGATCACAAAGGAACAATGGGAAGAGAATAGAGAATCTGTATTAATGTAGGATGAATGTATTGTTAGCAAGAAGCAAAATATAGTTTTATAAAAAAGATTGTTAAAATATAATTATTTTCTTTATATTTTGTATTATATAAGAAATGCATTTGGTAAAAATAAAACAGTACCAGAATAAAAATAGAAGATAAGAGAGAGATAAGTGATTTAATTAAAACAAAACAAAAGAAAATTAGCAATTTTTCTGTTAGAGTAACTTATCATTTCTCAATTTCTTTAATTTTTAAAGACATGAAATGAAGGCATAAAGTTTTGGAATTAAAGTATAATCATGAAAAATAAACGATAGGAACCGATTGATACAACACGTTAAGATTGTTGGTTTCTTTTGGTTTAGATGCAGTAGTATCTGTCACCGAAGTCACCTAGACCAGGAACCAGATACTTTTGTTCGTTCAAACCTCTGTCAATGGCACCAGTAACAATCTTAACCTCTGGGAATTGAGCATGATATCTGTCAATACCGTCCTTACTGCAGATCAAGTTTAGGAAGAAGATTCTCTCTGGCTTAACACCTCTTTTGATTAGAACCTCGGTAGCCATCATAGCACTACCACCGGTAGCCAACATTGGGTCCAACAAGAAAACATATCTGTCAGCAATATCTTCTGGAAGCTTTTCGTAGAACAACTTTGGCAAAGCAGTTTCTTCATCCCTTTGAATCAAAATCTTACCAATTCTAACGGATCTACAACAGTCTCTTAGACCTTGTTCCATAGACTCACCAGCTCTAACAATGGAAACACCACAAATCTTACCCATGAAGGAAACACCGTTGAAAACCTCGGTGGTGTGAGTGTCGACATCCTTAGCCTTTACTGGAAGATGGTTCAAACCTTCTTCAACCAGCAATCTGATAATTCTATCAGAGTAGAAAATGAAATCTGGTCTGGTAGTGTTCTTATCTCTGATAATAGTGTACAAACCTAACAATTGGTTGGTTTGAGGTAGCAAGTAGACGTTCTTGAATGGCTCAGACATTTTTTCTTTATCGAGTAGTGAGTTTTTTTATTGTTATACAGGCTTCTATTCAAATAAAAAAAGAGGAGCAAACACTGAATATAAACAATTAGTGATACCAGCTCACACAGTATAATAAGAAAGTATTATATCGATGGACTTTATATATGTTTTCCAGAACTATCGATCTCTTAATCAATAGTTAAAAAAAAAAAGCTCATCGCAGCTGCTCATCACTTTCCTTACTTTGCTTATTCGAAGTGTTCCCCCCACTAAATGCTCTGGTAACACAGAAATTACCGTAGAAACATGCCCTAAAAAAATTTTTTTTTACCAAATAATTTCTTAATTATGTGTCAGTTTTGACGAAAACGGAGGTTTCCGACTGGAAATTTGTTAAATCCAACGGAGAAATTGGGTTTTCCCGACGGAAAAAAGTGATTGCGGTGATATTACATTAATTAACAACAATCATTTCTTTACCAACAATTGCTTGTGTTCAATAGAACGGCAATAAAAAGATATTATGGATTCTGGCAATGAAGAATAATTGTTCTTGGTTTGTTGTTCTTGGTTTGTTCTTCATTAAAAGATTGTTTTTATTTTCTTACTATTATTACATATAAACAAAAACTAACAAATAAAAATTAAAGAAAAAATTGATTTTACATTATTAAATCGAAGAAATTAAATAAAAGAAAAAGCAAAACAACAAATTACCATATTCTTGAACTTGTATAGTTCACATGTATACCAGATACGAAACTTTTTTATTTTATTTTTTTTTTTTAGATCCTCTTTAAAGTTTTTTTTATTACTTATTTTTGCTTTCATTTCATTTCAAAATTAAACATACTAATTTCTTCCATGAGGATTATATTAAGGAAAAAAGTGATAGAAAAGTAAAGATACATTTGGAGCTAAGTTCCTTCACAAAAGTTATTTTTTTTTTTCAATACAGTTATTTGTATTCCCAACTTTATCCAAAAGGTAATATATATAATTCTTTCAATAACTTAGGTGGTTAGTTGACTCAGAACTGATAACAACTTGGATTGTTCTACCGTCAACCAAGGCACCGTGGAATAACTTTCGTACACGTTCAAGCTCTTCGATAGTGGCATGGTTTAACCAAACATGTGCAGTTGCAGAACCAGTTGGTAAGTCACGAACTCTAACACGCTTAATAGATATGTTAGCCAGATTTTCAAGAATTTGCCTCAAATTGTGCTGGTTGACACCTAATGTCAAATTATATAGAACCAGAGACTTATCAGTCGCAGCGGTATTAGTAGAAATGACTAAAGTGTTGCCGGTACCGTTATAGGAAACTCTAGAATTCGTTTCTGGCGACTTTCTAACTCTAGGTTTTCTAGAGTTACTAGCAGTGACTACAGCTTCCCGGCCACCGGTCTTCCTCACCATTGGAGTTCTAGTCTGTCTGCCTTTGGTAGAATTCAGATTATTTCTGATTTTCTCTCTTTTAACAGCCTTAATCGTACTCTTAGACACTTCTTTAGCTTTAGAACCACCCTTTACAGCAGTCTTGGTAGCCTTGACAGCACTCTTCTTATTCTTCTCCTCCGTTTTCTTAGAAGCAGCTCTCAACAAAACACCCAAATCATCTGCCTTAAGCAACTTACCATTGACAACCGTAAATCCAGTAGGTAGTTCCTTCTTAACCTTCTTTTCTGCTCGTGCACCAGCTCTAACAGTACTTACACGACCAACCCTGTCAACAAGACTCTTGCCTGCATACTTGTTTTGTTTTTGCTTTTGTTTGGTTGATACTTTCCTAGCCATTTTCTTATAAAGTTTTTTCTCTTACTCTCTTAAATTTATATCAATTGAAAAGCTATAATTTCAAATTCAATTGATTAGAATCAAAAATGTATAAATATAAATATCAAAATAAAAAAAAAGGATCTTCATCATACTTTTGACCTTGTAAATCTTAAAAAAATAAAAAAAAAAACTGTCAACCTCGCCCTTTGTTTTTTTTTTTGTTTGAAGTTCCCAAAATGCTGCAATTTCTTCACAAAAATTCTCCCAGTCCTCTCAAACTGACTCTCTACGGTGATTTCTAAGATCTTCCCTTTTTTTTCCGTCCTGGAAACCGAAGCAACCAGCATCTTTTTTTTTGGGTAACTTCCGACTCGTTGGGCTACGTGGCCTCTTTTTTTTTTTTTTGGCACAGCGAGAAAAATCAAAATATAGATATGTGGTCACGCATACTGTCGCTGCATACGTGGTACTCTCTTTTTTAGTGTGCGGGTATTTGCAATAATCTGTTTCTATATACAAGTCTTATTTTTGGTTTAGTTTGAATGATATTTTTGTTTTTTTTTTGGGGGGGTATTTTCGTGTTTCCATTCTGTTATATTCTTTATTACCAAATAAAAACAATAAACTGAAAAAAACAAAAAAAAAAAAAAAAGAAAATTGATTAGATCGAGGTATTTGAGGACGATCATTAAATAATAATAATAAAAAAATACAGAACTCAAAACAGTTCTTAAATCGAATTCTTATTATTTGACAATGAAGGATTTACTTTCCTGTACAGTCATGATTTGAAATCGAATGTTTTTTTACATTCCCCTCTCATATATTTTTTCTTATGAATTAATTTTTCAGATCGAGTTTTTCTCTCCCCTCAAAAAAGAGGCACGGATGAATAACCCTCATGTCTTGGAATACAATTTCCTTGTAATAACAACAGGGTCTGGACCTGACTCACGTCTCATAGTCTTTACTGACATTCCTTTCTAAATTGTACTTATTCTTATCTATCAGGTTGGGATCCGCATCGAAAGATTATTCATAATTCTTTCTTTCTTTTTTTCTCATTTAGAGGAAATGTTCTTTTCAGTACTAGTTGATAATGGTAGTGGTCTCGGGTTTAAAACAATTTTTTTTTATTATAGACTCGGTAATGAAATATTAAGTCAATTTTTTTTTATGCCCGCCTTCAGTTCTCCACATAATTTTTTCTTTCTTTTATTTGTTGGTTGCCTATGATTACTGGCACGGGAAGTATCAAATACATCGAGATATAGTCCTTACTGACAAAAAAAGAAAGAAATTACTAAGTTTTTAACATCTTTGTAAATCATTTCTTTCTTTTTTCAATATTTGAAGAATAAGATTTTGAAGTGATTAGGAATGAAAAAAGGTACATGTTACAGTGAAATATTAGTAGTAGCTTATAAGGAAAAAAAATGATGAATAGAAAAGGTATTTAAAGGTGGCCATTTTGTGTTTAGAAATCATGTTAAAATATTTCTTTCTATAGTTTATTTTTATAGATATTTTCTATTACATAAAAAAGCTAAGCTTTTAATACTTCAAAAAAACAACAACAAAATAGTCCACTCATTTTGAAATAAAAAACAAAAAAACTTATTCTTTCATATTTGACAACAATGAAACTTTCTTCGTTCATTTTAAACACATTCTCAATTTTCAGCATTGCCAGTGCTTTTGAAAATACTACAGTCGCTAACTCAACTGACTCTGCTGATCCATTTTACTTGAGTATCATACAAGTCCCAGAGCCGCTAAAATTTGCCATTAACAACCTAACAGCCGAATTAATCAATGATGTGCTAACTTCCTTTTTACCTTTGAAGTTCACACCTGATGGCTCCTTGTCATTAAGAATCAATGAAGGTCAAATCCCAACCACCTTCACAATTTCTCCAAATGGCACTTTGGAAATTCAAAATGTGTTGGGTGACATCCATGACACGCCACACTTGGTATTTTCTTCTGACGAAGTTGGTTTAAAGAATAACTTCGCAGTTACCAATGGTTTACTGTCTTATAACGGTAACACTGAATTTCTAGTTCACTTGAATGGTTCTCAGTTTGTTGTAAATGTACCAAGCAACGGAACTACCTCCTTTCATACGGTAAACTTACATGCTGTTCCAAAGGAAGGATCTGATAATGACAGTGATTCCAACAACATCAAAACTCGTGAAAATTCTGAAAATGCGGAAGATTGTGATCAATCTAAACAATCTAACGATACCAGCGTTTCAGAAAATTCTCACTACTCCGATCAGAATGAAGAAACTGAGAAATCTGGTTCCGTTCTTGATTCACTGATTGACCACATTACTGGTTACAACCCCAGAGTGGTGAGACAAAATGAAACAGGAGAATTGGTTGGTCTCTTTGGTGAATACAGACCAGGTTGGAATATTACTAGGTCTCCAAACTGTAATGATACCGAAGATGATGATGCTTCGGACGATGACGATGACACCAATGATGACATAGATATTGCATCGAACAACACAACATCTTCAATTGTTCCAAACATGCAGAAGAGATTTGTTAGATACCAAATGAATGTAACGAATGTCACTCACCCTAACAATACTAACAATAACAATTCACACAGCTCTTCCCACAGCTCTTTCATCCTCACACATTCGTACGCTGGTTCTGCTAAGAAAACAAGTTATGGTTCTGGTGTATTGGCGCTTGGTTTAATGTTACTTTTATAGATCAGTTCAAAGTTACTATTTGATTTTTTTTCCCCTCTCCACTCCCAACAAATACCCTTCTGAAACCCCTTTTATTTGAGTTATTCACAATAATAAAAAAAACAAGTTCAAATTATTGTATATAAAATAGTTAAATAAATGTTTTTCTAAAAATTTTATAATAGTATAACTATTTTTTTTTTTTATTTTTATTTTTTCTATTATAGTAAAAAGTGAAAAAGAATAAATTCATTATAACTTAACTTTATTAGAAAAATACTTAAGATTTCAACTTCAAAACTTGCATTATATTTTACAATTCATTACTTGCTATTTTGAAATTGGAAAATTTTTGGGAAATAAACATGTAACAAACTATAAATACAACCAGAGGTTCGTTTTGAATGCACCAAAACAGCTTTAAATAAATATTTATTTTTTTTAAAACACCTGCTGTCATACTGAAAATAAACCATCTGAATATAAATCACCAGCCGTTGTGATAGAATTTGACTTGGATGCAGTTTGTAAACGATACATTTTTTGATTAGAACTGATCATATCTACCATTTTTGCTTCCCTTAACTGGAACGAATTTGTTTGAATATTTAATGTATCCATTCTAGATATTCCCCGGTGAATAAAAGAAATATCCGACACCTCATTTGGTTCAGTTTCTTTATCAAATACACATTGATATCCAACAAAGTCAACTAAATCATCCGTGTTTGATACATTTTGTTCGAACTTATTTTCAATAAAGGACTCATTTTGAATCATGCTCAATTCACTATCATATAACTTTCCATAACTTTTCACAATGCTATCATTAATTTCTGATTCTTTCTTAATTAATAATTGAGGCTCAGTCAAGGTATAAGTTGGAACAGAGGATAGAACCAATGGGCCAATTTTAACTCCAGGATCTGTAACACTTTTCTTACTTGGCCGAAACTCTAAATCTCGTAAGTTTATTGCAGCCGTATCTTTCAAGTCAACAAATTCAAATTTTTGATTCTTCTTCTGTTTTTTTGGCTTTTTAATAATTCGTTTATTGAATTTTCCTTCAAACATATCGTTTTTAATAACTCTTACTCCTGGTGGTAATTCAAACAAAATATTATCTATCTTTTCATTTTGAGTATCATTATGATTCTCATTACCTGGATCTACACTTATCGAAGATGAATTTGACTTAAAGGGCAAAATATCATCACTTCTAGAAGTAGTTGGTCTTTTATTAATCCTTCTATGTTTAGTTATTTTTGACTTAACTGATGTATTATATTGTAATAATGCCTCTAGTGCACCTTCATCAAATTCAATTAATGAATTATCTTTGTTGTTTAAAAACAATGGATCATTATCTTCTGATGAATTGATATCAGACCACCAATCATCGTTGTTATCCCGGATGTTCAGATAATCTTCAAGAACTTTTGATTTCCGTTTAGCTGGTCTTTGGCGACCTTTTCTGCATGGTCGCGGCAGTGGTTTTACCTTTAAATTTTGTCCATTCTCATCTAATGAAGTCTTTTTTAGCTTCGGTCTTGAGATTCTTTTAGGATGTTCAGCATCCAGTGTCATTGAATTTTCTTTACTATCATTTAGTGAAACCTCATGAAATACAATTGACTTTGGTGGAAGGTAATCTACGGGAGTGTAGTTTGAGGGTGAACGACCTCTGATTATTAACGCCGGTGTCTCCATCTTTTCCAAAAACAAAAAACGGCCTTGAGACCCATTGGATAATGTCACTTTATCAGATGATTCCATTAACTGAGAGAATATTTTATTACTGGACTTATCAATAAATGGTTTTAGCTCATCATCGGAAACAACGACACCCAGTATTACGTGCAATTTGAAAAAACGATTTTGATCAAATTGCCGCTCAACACTATTAGAAGCTGAAAATTGAACCCTTTCAAATCTAGCTACTTTTTTTATACAATTATCGGGATAACCTAGGTATAGAGACTCTCTCCTATACCTATTCTTAAACTGATCTTTGTAAAAATGGAATATTGGATCAAATTTTTTCTTTTTACTAACATTTCTGACATTAGAGGCCTCTCTAATCACCTGATGATTTGGTAGTTTTGCTGGAAGAAGTGGACATATACTAGGACTAAATTGAGGACCCTTATCTCTTTTTGCAGTGTGCTGAACCAATTGTATTTCATTGGCATTATCATCAGTAGCTTTAATCTGGACAGCAAAATAACGTACCTTTATGTTAACTTTAATATCATCCAAATCTTTAGATTCAAATGGCAGTATTGTAGTAGAAAAAGAACTTTTCAATAGTTGCTCATTGTTCCACCCATTAACTTCGAAGGCAGAAACTAGTGTAAAATAATTTCTTTTGTAACCAACCCAGTCGTCGCCAATATGGTCAAAGCCACGGTCAATTCGTTGTTTCATTTTGAAACTCAAGTATTCCCCAGTTTCATTACAAATTACATCTCTAAGTTTACCACAACTTTTAAATGGTGGTCCAACTTTAAATTGTAGAGTGGAACGGGGTGCGATACGTAGCTTTCTCTTATCGAAATAATTTGAAATAGTTCCATCTTCATTAATACGAGATTTAATAACATATTCAGGATCCTCGGTCTCAACATACTCTTCTTTTATCTTTACAGACTTCTTGCTTTCTAATGCCTCTAATGATTTACAAACTCGTTGTCTACCCACCATTTATTATTAACGAAAGTAAATGTTATCTGTTTTTATTACAGAGCAATTTTGAATAATAAATAAAGGATTTTGGTTTTACAAAAAAAAAAGAAAAAACAGTTGAAATAGACAGTGCTCAGTATTTGTATTAGTATTTTTTTGATTTAATTTTTGATTTTCCAAATAAATTGAATAATTATTTATTATGAATAAATGCAACAGCCACGAAAAAAATCAATAGACAAGAGGTAGGAGTTAACATATAATACTCCAATTCAATATATCAAATAAATTTTTCTTTTTTATTTTTCTTCTGATATTTTTATTTTATTTTTTTTATCAAATTTTTAATTCTTGTTTTTGTGCCACTAATTTTTTTTTATTCAAAATAACCGCTGTTATAATCACGTGACACAATGCTTTATAAGAAATGGTTAATGGATTTAATGTATTGAGGTAACATAGTAAATTGTCAGTGACGTATTATTCTTTATACCATGCATTAGATATAAAAACAAATGGTTATACTAAGTTCAGATATGATTAAATAGTACGTATATATATATCATTAATTTTTGATTGCCATATCTATAGTGAACTAGAAATCTATATTGATTAGAATATGGGTCCTTGACTTCATTTATATTTATCAATTAAAAGAAGATTCTTTAGTTGCAAGTCTAGTGGATTTTCTGCCAATGGAAAAAATTAAATGTTCACTGTTTAACTTTTGGGTGTTTGATAGACAATGCATAAACGTCGAGATAGTTGGTGAACTCGTATATAATATCATTGAAAAATAGTCCATGGATACCTAAAGTTAGACCAAGTCCTGACCACACTGCGGCAAACTGGATCAATTCCAAATCATATTCCAAGGCATCAAAAAGAGTAGTGGCTATTAATTGAATTGTTGGGATAAACATAGGGAAATGAATCATTGGAAACTCTTGTTTAGTTAGATGTGCGACAATGATTCTACCTACCATAAATGCACCAGTTAAACCAACAGACATTATAAATGGGAAGGAGACAAATTCAGTGTAATTTAAGATCAATAAATAAATAGATGCGAAATATGCAAAAAATGGGATAAGACCTTTCGTAGCCTCTTTGGTAGCTTCATCTGTTCCATTATTGGTAACGTATTTGTCCTTGTAATATCTTCGGACGTTAGCAACAGAGGAACGAACATTAAAGATGACACCAACAAATAATGAAAATAAAAATACATCCAAAAATGTTACATCGTAGGATGGATAAACCAAGTTAATGCTGAAGAACGGAGTATGCCACATTAAATGAGGTCCTAGAACACCGGTTAGGAACAAACAAGAGGCAATGATTAGTATACCTTCTACAGGCCCCGAGATTTCACTAAGGAATAGAACATGAGTGTGATACTCTTCCCAGGTGCTCAAGTAAAAATTCAATAGACAACAAAATTGACAGAACAAAAATTTATTAGTGTATCCAACAGAAGATGCCGACATGAAAAGGAACAACGATAACGTAGTGTTCAAGGCATCAATACTATGATCAAAAAGTTCTCCCAAGGGTCCCGACTGACCTGTTTGGCGAGCGTGAATACCATCACAACCATCAAATGTTTGGTACATAAACATACCCAGGGCATAAGATATATATGTCCATCTTGGTGTTTCCTCCGTCAAAGTTGGATCATAGTATATTGTAATCAATAGATTGGCCACAATAAAACCAAGACCAGAAAGTGTAATGACATTAGGTGCCATCCATTTTGGAAATATTTTGCAAAATTGTAACCAAAACGGTTTCAGAAAATGTTTCGATACTATTGAAAGATCTTCACTCTGGTATTTATAGTATTTCAAATTAGAAATTTTGTCATGTGGAACAAAATAACCCATGACTTTTTTTGGTTTCTGTTTACTTCTATCTATCTTATCAGTTATCACAAAAGGTATGGATTGGTGAAATCAGTTTCTCTATCTTTATAGAAAAGAATCGAATGTTTCAATATCAAATAAAGAATGAAAAAGGGAGAATGAAAGAACAAATTTTATATTGAATTAAATAACATCAAAGCTATATCCCTAAAATTCCAAGTGAAACAATGAAATGTAAGACCTCTCAGGACTCCGAGAAGTTTAAGATGCATAATAGAGCTTTTATCCACCCAAACCTGCTTATTTAACGTTATTTTTATTTTTCAATTTTTTCCTTCATTTCTCGAAGAGATTCGCGTTTTCTTTCTTTTTTTCTCGTCATCTCTTCACATGCACAAATATCTAACTACCAGCAGTATGTTGTTACTCAACATTATTTAATCAATATTGGCAACTAGTATACTCATTGTTACATTTTCCTATATCGTTACATCAATAATAATACTTATCAGAACTCGTGGGAATGGATTAATTAATTTTTTTTTATTCAAAACTATACCGAATTTAGAAAGCTAGCTATAAAAAAACTGATTCTAATATAATCTATGAATTACTATCATTATTACTCTATTTGCAAGTTAACAACATTTTTGATACAACTGACAGAAGCTGTTCATTTTCACAAGCAGCTGCTACTCTTTCCTTGTCGTTTAATTGTTTGTTAACTTGATTTTCTGAGTTATGTGTACCTTCTTTGACCATAATTGTGAACCTAAACCTTGGAGGTAAGGATCTTTCTAGTCGTACTCTTATACCTAGACCAATCAGAGTGGCCAACGAACAATGTGTAATAGTTGGTGTAATTTTGATGATAACCTCTGCTATTTCGTTTGGATTGCCACTATCTATCACTTTGATGTCTGGTAAGTTGACGATGGAGAGTTGTGCAAGTGTTAGAGGGTGTTCCGGATCCTGAATATAAGCGATTAGGTCAAATATTTCTTGTTCATCGACTGGATCGAACTGTTCACCATCGTTTGATTCGTCTGCACTTATGTCAGAGTCACCAGAATCGGAGACCAAGTCAGGAACCTGGTTTAAGGACAACAGCTTGTCAAATAATTCAATATTTTGCTGTAATGTCGAGTCTGTAGTTTTCTCGATCTGTAATAATAATTTCTTTCTTTCGAATGTGGTTCTGTTGCTCATACCAACAAGCAAGAGATCGTTTGACTCATCTTCTTTTCTCCTTGGTAGTTGGTTCTCGTCCAGAACATCTGGGTTTTCATTAATAAATTCAGACATTTTTTTATTATGTTTCTAGGTTTCTTGTGTATATTGATATCAAAATCTTGTTTTATATTCGTTGTGCTTTTTATTCGAAATGATGAAAGGCAAGTGATGAGCTTAGTAATCTTCGTCTTCTGGGAAGGGAAGGAAAAAAAAAAAATATCGTAAATTACGTCATATATACAAAATGGTATGCTTTTATTTTATTTATCTAATATAAATTATTTATGGATATTGTTTGTCATCTAAATCACGAGAAAAATGAAGATGAAAGTAATGTTATTTGTGTTCATTTGGCTTTAATGGATTCCAATTTTTTTTTTCTAATATGATATGTTGCCAATATTATCTAAGACACAAATCAAAAATTAAACTTCTGGTGATTGTAGAGTTAAAGAAGAGCAAATTAAAGTTAATTGTGGAATTGTATCAAGTTCGATATTGTTTGGTTTATTTGTCTATAGTTAAGAGTGGGAGGAGAATCCTTCTGAGAAATCATTTACTTCTAGTTTTTTTTTTTTTGGTTGTATTTCAATAAATAATATGTTGCTGTGTTGTCTTTACCTTTCTGATATCAACCACCCTTTTTGTTGTTCTCTAGGTCTTTCCAACTTCTTTCCAGAATTTTATGAATCAAGTTTAGAGACTGGTTACTATGCTCATTTAGGGACTTGATGTTATCGAGCTTATAAGGTGGTGATATTATAATGTCATCTAGTACAACAATATTCTTTCCATCCCATCTCGTATCAGACACAGTACGAGACAATGCTTCAAAGATATATTGTCCTTCTCTGGTTATACCACGTCTTTTCATATCAGTCTCTTTCTTTGTAACTGCGATCTTTGCATTCAATAACGCTTGAACCCTTTCAATATTAACTGATGAGGGTTTAATCTGTTGCTTCTTAAAACTATTGTAAGATGGTTTATCACCAATAACTTCCAAAGTCTTTATGAATGAACATTTGATGATTTTGAAGGATGGTGTGTTTTGTGTTCTCTTAGGTAGCTGAATGGTTAATGTGTTAGATGTAGAGTTGTAGGAGTATATCTTCCCTTCGACTACATCATGTAAGACATTGGTAATCTTAACACGAAATCCTAAAGCTTGCTCTAAACTGATGCTCATTATAATATACACTTCAAAACACAATCACAGTAACACAGACTTCCCAACTTTCGTTCAGGTCTCCACAACTAAAAGGTAACAAAAGCAATTGGTAAAAAAAGACCAACTAGAATTAAAATGCACGAATGTAAGATATTAGAACCTAAAAGCTGCAAATAGAAGAAGCTCTATACCAAGTAATGTTTCTCATAATTTTCTTCAGTTTTTTCTTATTTTTATTTTTTTTTTCTTAATTTTAATTTTTTTTGCCCTCCATCAACATCGATCGGCCGGTTCCTATTAGAGGTCGGTGGAATTTTATTCATTTCGAAAATGAACTAACAAAAAAAAAAAAAAAAAAAAAGGTTCCTGATCCTCAGAAACTGTCGTAGAGAAAGTTTGCTCTTAATGTAGACAAATACGGTTAAAACCATATTATAAACCAAAATTAGTATATTGTTGCTGTTGATGCAGGTACTTTGATATAATAAACATTATTTATAATTACAAAAAACACCATCTAATTCAAAAAATTCAATGCCTTCAATGCTTCATCGGTGGCCTTTTGTGGGAACCCAGCAACTTTCGCTACTTTTATTGCATCTGATTGGATACTGATTCCAGGCCTCATCTTGTGATCATAAAAAAATGTTTCGTTTATTCCTTCCCTTATAATTGTGTGAGAGTAGCTTATTTTAGTGTCTTCGCTTTCTGATAGCATATCGCTATCTATAATACTTTTCAATTGCTGAGCAAAATGTGTAGCAAACAGTGTTCGACATTTGTTCTCTGTAATCAAGTATTTTAAGCTGGCGTATGCAATTGCTATACCTTCATTTCCACTTGTTCCACGGCCAATTTCATCTAAAATTGCCATTGACCTTGATGTTGCTCCATTCAGAATTATAGATGTTTCCATCATCTCGACCATGAATGTACTCATATCATTATAAAGATCATCTGCACTCCCAACACGGCTGTACATCCTATCAACCAGACCAATATGTGCCTTGGTGCAAGGGACAAAACATCCTATTTGTGCTAATATAACTATAATGGCGTTCTGTCGTAAATACGTTGATTTCCCACCCATGTTGGGTCCACTAATAACTAATAAACTGCCGTTGGATATATTACAATCATTTGCTGTAAAACTATTAAGTTTTCTTTGTTGTAGCGAGTCTTCTACCATGAGGTGTCTACCATTTTCAATTGATAGTGTACGCGAGCTATCAACTATTGGTCTTACCAAATTTTTTTCTTGGCTCAATACAGCAAAAGAGGCAAGCACATCAATATATCCTACTGCTTGTGCTACCCTCCTTATGTCTTCACTCAATTCGATAAACTGACTTATAAATTCATTAATAATGAAATTCTCCTCATTTCTAATCTGAATAGAGTTCATTTCAAGTTTATTAGCCAAGTTATTCCAACCTTCATGTGTAAGCCAACACGTTTGTGCTGATTTTTGTAAGATACTGAACTTTTCATTAGTTTCTTCTGATTTTAGGTATTCTATCACTTGTTTGATTGCCATTGCAGATCCCGTTATATGTAGCACATATTCACCTGATTGTTTTTGTTTCATTTGTACTGTTTTAGTTCCCAATCTGTCAACAAAAAGAGACTTGTAAAACTCATCAAGTTTTTCTTTCTCTTGAAGGATTTGATTTCTACTATTAATAAGACTTTGTATTTTTTCACTAAAGGAAGCATTGATGGAAAGAGCAAAATTATCGCTACTTTTGTCATTTGAAGAGTGATTTTCAAGTGATTCAGCTGTCTTTTCTAACATTGTTTTACTATCGTCTTCCTCACAATCCCTAATCAATCCCTCTTCATTGAGCGCATCGTTTACAGTATTTAAAAATTCTCGAGAGCTTTCCAGGTTATTTACCAAGGTATCCAATCTTGATTGCCATTTCTTGGCCAATTGAAATGGAGACTTGATTAAAACATTTTGAAGTTCCATTGCCGAATGTAAGGATTTGGTTAATTCTAGTAATTCAAAGGAGGATCCTCTAGAGAAGTTGAATTTTTGCAAAAGACGAATAATGTCTTGAATATCCTTTAAAATTTTAACAGTTTCTTTTAATACAGTAGGATATTTCATAAACGATTGTACTATTTTTTGCCTGAAACGAATTTCCTCTATATCTAGAGACGGGGCTGATACCCACTGGGATAAAAGTCTTGTTCCAACTGGTGTTATTGTTCTTTTAATTGAATTGAAAAGTGAACCTCTTTGATTATTATCTCTCATTGTAGAATGCAGCTCCAATGCTTTACTAGTCCTCGAATCAATTTGTAATATCTGGGTAGTAGATTCACGCTTTGGACATTCAAAATTTACAACAGTTTCTGGAAGATGTTCACTTGTATATACTAAAAGGTTGTGTAATGCAGCTAGTTCTTTTTGTGTGTATTCATTTAGTTCCATTTTTAAACGTTTTGAAGATTCCGGTTTCTTTGATATCGCAAACTGATCAAAATAAGTCTCAAGTGTTTTATGCTTTGTTGTAACTGAATAATAATTGATAAAATAACGTTTCATTTCATTCAATTGAGGATACCAATCTCCACTAATAATTTCATCAGATATATCACGTCCATTTAGTAAAATCTCCTTTGGTTTTATTCTATTAACAGCACTTATTAGATCCTTAAGGAAAACCTCTTGTATATACAACTCACCAGTTGAAATGTCACACCAACACAATCCAACCTTCAAATCAGGATCGGCAACTTTCTTCGTAAATGCCGATGGGAATTCAAGAGTTAGGAGATAATTGCTGTCTTCATAGTTATCTAATGCCTCATCAATAAATGTACCTGGAGTTACAATTCTCGTGATTCTTCTATAAAACCTATTGTTTTCATTAGTGGCATAGTCATCCTTTTTGAATTGCTCGGCTACTACAACGCTAAAACCATGTGAATCTACTAACGCCTTCAAATGTCGACTCAATTGAGGTACGGGAAACCCAGCAAATGCCACTTTTCCATGGTTGTAAATCCGTTGGGTTAGAGTAATGTTTAATATAGGAGCATATAAAGTGGCCTGTTCAAAATAAAGCTCAAAAAATGATCCCATTTGGGTTAAAACCACATACTTAGGGTATTTATCCATAAGTTCTCTGACATATTTAAGAGACGGTGGTAATATATTGTTTTTGTCATGTAGATGCGACTTTGCTATCTTTTCGGTACTAACTTTATCATCAATTGTGTTCAAATTAATTTTTAATTTAGTTACCGATGGTTTGATAACCCTTTGTAGATTATGTTGATATCGATAAGTTACGCCAATCCTGACTTTAAAAATTGGTCGCAGAATTTTGAGCATTAACCTACTGAGAAGAATTATAATTAATGAGAAGTTAAAATTATGATAATGAATATAGCCTTCATAAATTAAAAATTATACCTTAGTTTAGAAATATTCAGGGCATCGCGTTTTTTTAAATGAAAATTTCATAAATTCATGAAAGCAATTAACATTGAGCTAAAATAAAGAAAAGATAACAGAGAAGAGTACTGAAAATTACTGGAAAAAAAAAATCATCAATAAACTAATTTGGTATATAAAACTGTCGTTATTTTACACATGTTCCTTGAAGTTATAATACTCATGTAGTATATTACTGAATGGGTATTGTTTTTTGATTTTTTTTCAAAAATGCAAATATTATTAACTATAATAAATATAATATTATTAACGATAATTACGATTAAAATAAGTGTTCATGAATTTTCTAAAAAGCATAATAAAATATAGGATGGGAAAATCATTAACATCCATAATTCGCTTCTCAAAAGTTTTTTCGCTTTCATTTGTTATAAGTATTGTTGGTCAATTAACTGTAAACCAGTACAATCAGTTTAAAAACCCTTTACAACTTGGTGCACCACATAAACAAGGCAATCTTTCTTCAGCGTCAGTCTCTCTTTCAAATTTGTAGTCATAGGTTAGTTCTTCATTGGCAGCAATATCTCTTAAAGCATAAATAACAATTCTCCGAACACCCCCAACTTTAATGATTTTTGCTGTGCAACTAGGTTCGCAACAGTGATTTATGAATCTTGCGATACCACCTTTCTTTGTTGCATCTATAACAGTGTGTTCATCAATTCTGAACAAATAACTTGACCCAATACCACTTTTGATATACCTTCTTTCTCTCATTTCGGCAACTGGTTGTCTAATACGTTCTCCGACGTACTCAATAACCATTTCCTTTGCTGCTATTGGTTCCAGAGCATATAAACCCCAATTATGAATGGCAGAACGGGCAAATGTGACGGGTTTCTTACGTTTGTTAAGTTGGTTCAATGATAATAATTCTGATTCAGTACCAGTTGCCGCTCTTTGGGCTTCAATGTTCTGTTGGAACCTTCTATTGGAAGCTCTATTATCTCTGGAAGATGAGATTTCCGCCAAAGGATTTTCGTTTTCATTTTTATTATTCTTCTCTCTGCTTGATATTTCAGGAGTTTGCTCCTTCGTATCATAATGGTGATGAACAGTGTTTAATGGTTCATGAGCTTTTCTACGATGAGGCAAATATGTAGATTTTAGCTTGTCTGGAATTTTCTTGAATACTGACGCATTGAACGGTATATTATCCTCGAATAATGTTGCATCCAATGTTTGGTTATTCAATGAGAGTTCATTTTCTTTACACAATTCCTGTGTCTCTAGGATCTCTCTCAACTTCCATACTCTAAATTCTATCAAGGATTTATCCATATCACTAATACCACTTTCTGCAGCACTGGCATCAACTAGGCATTCGTTAAGTAATTTCAAATCTTCTTCATCCTTGATTGCATCTTGTAGATCAAATAGTGAAATGTGATCATGTGAAACCTTGTCATAAATACCCTCTGGATATATTGTCGTAGGTACTTCTGTACACGAGGGTTTATAGAGTTCACTGATATTATCTTTATCGAGAATTGGTTCCTCAGGTACAGCATCAATCTCAGGTTCAATATCCTTTGGAAAGTATTCGTGATTAGTTTTAATATGATCTGCTTTTTCTAGACTATCTTCATTAGTCTCAGGTGTAGATACTACCACTTCTTTTTGGGTCTCGTCAACCAAATCATCAAGCATATTAATATCCTCTTCATCACTACTGGAAGAAGAGTTACCCTCGTCCTCATCAGCTGTTTCACGAATTGACGTAGTTCCTGATGCTGGTGAACTATCCCTCTCTTCATTCAATAAATGAGCCATAGGTTTAATTTTCTTTCTTGGAGAAAGAACCTCATTAACTTCATCTCCTTCGTCTTCCGATTGATATCTCTTCAACTTTCTCTTCGTCTGTTTAACATAACCACCATACAAGTTAAAGATATTGAAATCATTGGACTTGCTTTGCTCAGCCTTTTGCCTTTCAAGTTCAGCTTTCTGTTTTTCTTCCTTCTCCTTCCTTTTGGAAACCAGTTCTGGAAAATTGTCAGGGTTCAAAGTATCAAAAACAGTAGGGCCAATCATTTTCTTTCTAATTTCAGTGTGAAGAGCAACGGATAGATCTTCGAGAATATAATTTGTAGCAGCTTTAATCAAAGCTTCTTTAGTATCATATTTAATAGGTTCCTTGGTATTTGATAATTGTTTCAATGGCTCCATTCTCTTAGGAACTCTTTTGGTAAATGGTTCAATTAAGATGAAGTTAATGACAACTTTGTTTTTCCTTTTCGTGGTAGCGATTGCTAATTTGCCCGACTCGGCGTTCATACATGCATTAGCATGATCCATATCATTGAAAACTATATAAAAACCACTTGAATGTTCAAGGAATCTGGAGCATTTGTAGTTCCTTAATTTCAATTTGAAGTCTACCAATTGTAAACCAACAATGTTGATAAACCTTCTTGAAATGAATAGAGTGGGTCTATTATTCACAACTGCTTGTAAATCAGATGGTATAACTTTCAGAAATTTAGCTGGTTGTTTTGATTCCTCATTATTAGCTGCTGTTGCAGCCGTTGCAGCTGCTTTTAGTTTTTCTGTTTTCAATTTTTCCCTTTCTAGCTGATGTTTCACTTTCCGTGCTTCAGTTGAGATTATCTTCAATCTTTGTTTTATTATTTCTCTAACACGGTTATGCTTATTCAATAAAACGTTGAAGTTACAACCCAAAATGCAACATTTTTGGTCTTCACATGATTTAACAGCCTTGTATGCAGCTTTTGCTGCCTCATTAATCTTTCCACTACGATGTGTGTATTTTATTAAGTAAATATGCAAAGGTAGTGCTGTATTCGTGTCAGTAAATGCTTCAAAATGGGCTAGTTCACCAAATTTACGGAAATAATTTTTAATGGAAAGTTCCGGGACATTTATTATTTGAGTAGATGAGTACGACTCCGGGTATATAACAATTTCTGTTGGAGGAGGTGGACCTAATGAATACTTATCATAAGATATTCTAGGCAAAACTGTCAGCTCTGTTCTACATTTCCTCCGTGACTTTAATTTTTTCGTATTAGCCGTTTCATGTTGACTTTCTTTTCTTGGATCAGTACTGGGTTCATTAGGTTTTCTACCTTTCATCATAGATTTCTGTTGACCATTTATATTTTCTTGTACAACTACAAATCCAGTTGGTGGTGCATCTTTAATAATATCTGACCATTTTTGCATTTCATCCTTATGAGTCAAAACTTTGTTAAACGGGTCAAAATAGTGATATTTACATGTTAGAAGTTCATTTCCTTTGTATTTGAGTACTGGAGATGGCCGTACAACTGGTTTAACCTCTCTAACGGGAGCCGACACAACACGGCTCTTTCTCAGTTCCTGTGGTCCCGTAGGAATTTTTATAGAATCCAAGTGAGAAGGATACCTAGTGGTATTTGAAGAGGCTCTGTTAGTATTTCCATTAGAAGATTCACGCAACTCGCTGTTTCTAGGTTTATAACTATACTGTACTTTGCTCGGAGCTGTCGGAAGCACAATATCTTCATTCCATCTTCCGCTCCCATCATCAGAATAATAGTTGTTATCATACGCATTACCGTTATATCGCTGGTAATAACGTCCTGATCCATCAGCATATCTCTGTGGTGTCTGATAGTTTCTCTCATTGTAATACCTCCCAGGTTGCTGTGGCGGTGGTGGTGGTCGACTGTTACCATTTCCACCAGAAAAGGACTGGTATCCTCTATAATATGACATAGAAGAGTACAAGAAATAAGTCTCCTATTGTTGTCTTAGAGTTTATAATAAGGAGAAAACTTGTTAGTAATAATTTTAATTTTATTTTATCCAACACGAAAGTATTGATAAAATTAAGTAAAAAAAAAAAAAAAGAGCTAATAGAATGAAAAAAATCCCTCGCTGCAATGTCTTCCCTTACAAATAATATAATGAATAACAACTAATTTTTCTTTCTGGTTGTATTTTGTTTCCAAAACACCCCTGGTAACAACACTTAATTACAGAGAAGAGATCTTCATAAAACTTCACCAATCTTTATTTTTTAATATTTTTTTTTTTTTTTTTCTTCAAAGCAGAAAAATTTCAAAGAGCCCGGGAAAAAAAAAAGAATGGCGACCCTTTTGCATTACACACATTACAGGAAATTTAAAGTTATATAATATTATCGTTGCTTTTGAATTGAGCGGGGAATTATTATTTCATCGTTATTGGAGGAAGGGATATTAGGGATCTATAACGTTACCACTGAGTTATGTCTACTAAGCAGGTACAGAGGTGTTTACAGGATATTTTAGGATATGATGATAATGATGATCCAGATTGGAACAAAGGTTACTTGAAGAAACTGGTTAGTGCCACTACAACGCTATACAGCACGTCGGTGAATAAGATTCAGCTTACTGCCGATGAAGAAGTTGCCAGGTGTCACATATGTGCGCTGTTAGCTGCTGAAAGACTGTCGGAGAAGCACATGCCAGACTTGAAATATTATACAGACAAGATACCGTTGCAACCGCGTCGTACCACAAGGATAATTGGATATTTTAAGCAGCATATATTTGGTATGTCTCCTATAAAAGATATGAGTTGGACACCAAGTCCTAGGAAACGTAGGTCACCGGTGAAGAACAGTGATCGATTCACATCACAGGACCCCGAGGAGCTGAGGAAGCACTTGTTTGGAACACCAACCAAGGATGGTAGAAGAGAGGTATCTCCTATGAAGATAATATCAGAACCCAATTCTCCCTCGGTGAGTCCTCAGAGAAGTCCTAAAAAGATCAGAAGGAAGTTGGCATTTGAAGAAGACGATGACGATGACAACGTTGAGGATCTGAACGAGCACCATAAGGATAAGAAAATTGAAAGTAGAAGTGAATCTAATACATCTGATAGCCCTATAAAATCTCTGAATGATGGACCTATTTTTGGTAATGTAGCAATAATATCACCTAGTAAAAAACCAGAAGAAGAATCAAAGGAATCGTCTGTGTCTAGTGAAAGGTCTCCAAAGAGAAGGAGGGTAGATTCACCAAAAAAGAAAGTGGCGCTACCATTGTTTGAGAAGAAACATGCAAATATTACCGCAGCGGATATTATTAAACTATGTAATACATTTGAACTTCCGAAAGAAGTGGCTTATAGTGTGATGGAAGAGTATTATGCTAGGTCGTCTTTCCTGATAAATTCATGGCAATTGCTAGCTGGGCTGGTTTTAAATTGCGTGTTTATAGTGTTCAATGAAAGAAGGAGAAAGGACCCAAGGATAGATCACATAATTCTTACTAAAATGCAGGTAGAGATGAAATGTCAAGATTTAAGTGAAGTTATAGACTGTACGAAAATGGTGAAAGAGCTTATGGAAGGTCAGAAATGGTACCGTGATATGGAGATTAAGTACAATTACTTCGATGGCGCAACATATCAAGAGATAATTGCCAAGAAATTGGGTTCAATGTTGCAACCTAACAATATTCTGGCCACAAATGATCAATATTCAAACTGGTCTCGTAAGGTGAAAGACGATCTATCCATTCGTGATCTCAAGTAATGACCGTAAGCGTTTTAAATTGTTTTATTTATCGAATTTCTAGCATTTATTTTTATATGGGCATATATATATAAAAAAAAAGAAATAATTAACGAAATTTAAAGGGTACAGCAGCATTCATTATTAAAATACAGGCGGCATTGATACAACTATTTACAATAGGTTAGTCTACTACAGAATGGTCTTTTCATTGGGTTGTATGAGGGGGAAATTTTTAAATCAACTTCTTAAAAATACTAAAAGATCATCATTCATGGACTATAATGGTATCACAATATGATTAGAAACAATGTAAAAACAATAATGCAAGAAAAAAAAAAATTAATTAATAGAGGTAGGTGAAAAATCAAAGAAAACAGAAATTAATGGATGTTCACACTTCTCTTTTTTTGTAGATAATATTCTTTTCCAATTCTTTCTTTTTTTTTTTTGCTTTTTAGAACATTCCTTGTGCTTGGTAGTTGGCTAGAGTTTCTTCAACCTTCTTACTGACAATTGGATCAGCTCTGATTCTCTTTTGGACCTTACTGGCCTCGGCAAAAGTGATAGCTTGTAGCTTTTCATCGACGGTTCTTGCCATCTTTGCAGCTTCTTCGAAAAGTTCAATGGCTTCATCGACTTGTTCGAGTTGCAATTTCAGTTGGGCTAGACCAACCTTGGCTTGTTCGGATCTTGGGTCCTGGGCACAGGCGTCTTCTAGCAAGTGAGCGATCAAGGTGAAGTTTTCAGCAGTTGGTTGTCTGGCCAGGATGGTGGCCTTACCAACCAAAGGAGCGATACCGACGTGGATCTGTTTCTGGGCAGTCTCGAGTCTGTAAGCGATGTCGTACTGCTTGACGGCAGGCTCGATATCACCCTTGTCAGCCAAGATTTCGGCATAGAAGTTTGGAACCTCGGGAGCGATAGGGAACTTGGATCTTGCTTCCTCGAACAACTTCTCGCATTCATCAAACTTGTTTTCTCTGTAGGCTAGACAGGCCAACTGGATGTATGGGAAGATGTTTTGTTCGTCACATTCCTTGGCCTTTCTGAAGTCTGCGCCGGCCTTCTCGTATTCTTGGCTGATGAAGTACATTTGACCGCGGTGGTAGTAAACAGCGGAGCAAGTTGGGTCTAGCTCGATGGCTTTGTCAAAGTATGCGGAGTATTCGTCGCCTTGACCGCGGTCTGCGACAGTCAAAGCCAAGTAAATGTAGGTGTTAACTCTTGGGTGTAGTTCAAGGGCCTTGTTCAGGTCTTCAACGGAGTTAGTCAAGTCGTTCTTCAAGAAGTTGAAAATACCGGAGTATTCGTAAGCGATGGCAGCCTTATGCTTCAAGGTCTCATCAGCAGCGCCGCCGGCCAATTGCTTCTTGTACAGTTCCAATGCCTTGGTGAAGTGTTTATCAGCATCGACGTACCCAGTCTGGGTAGCACTGTACAGTTGTTTCAAACCAGCGACCAAAGCGACATCGGCCTCGTTGGACTCGTCACAGCCACCAGGTAGTTCTGTCTCTGGCTTGAAGATACCGAAGAAAGAAGCCAGGGAGGTGTTAGAAGGCAACTCCTGCTTGGTACGTGGTTGGTCTACTTGTGGCACGGATGCGTCGATACCCATTTCCTCCTTCAGGACACGCAGGGCCTGTTTGTTCAAGTTACGTTCTAGCATGGGTTCGATGGCACTCCCGTTAAAATCGCCATTGAGGGACAACACGGAGATATCGAACATTGCGTCCTGGTACTTGCCCATGTTCTCGTACGCGGAAGCCCTTCTCAACAGCGCCTTCGAATAGTCTGGTTTCAACTCCAATGCCTTGGAACTCGTCTCCACCACTTTCTCCAGATCGCCAAGGGAGACATAGCACGCACTAATGTTAGAATAGAACACGGGGTCCTCGTACAGCTCAATTGCATAATTGTAGTATTTTATGGCGTCTTGAAACTGTTTATCCTTGAAAAGGGCGTTACCTCTATCCTTCAAGGCCATAGCAAACTTCTTACTCTCCTCCTGCGAGACATTCTTCATAGCCGCGATATCAGGAGTACCATCCTGTAATAAGATCAATTGAACACCATCTTCATTTGTAGTGGTAGTGGTAGTGGTGGCAACACCACTACCACTACCATTAGCATTAACATTACCCCCGGTCTTACCACCCTTCTTCTTCTTCTTCTTAGATTTCGACTTCTTACTCTTTGCATCGCCACTCTTCACGTTATACAAGTTATTATAGCAATACCACGCACCCACACCCGCGGCAACAGCAGCCACAGCACCAACAACAACCTTCCTATCCTTCAAATAAGACATAATTTTTGTTTTCTGTATTTCTGTTGTAAGATCAGAAATATATGGATACAACAACAGCACTGCATACACAAGTATACATATATATACAGGAAACACACATAATAGAGACAGAGAGACAGAAGGAATCAGAGAAACAAAAAAAAAATCAAAAAAAAAAAATTAGTACAATATCATTATATACAAACACATCACCTGGTATCTCATAGTATACTACAGTCACACCCCTAAATACGTACAACACAATACCATAGTCTTTCACTCCCCCCCCCCCCTCTCGTGGCCAAGTATATGTCAGAAACGGGTAAGGCATAAACAGAGAGGGAGAGAAAAATAAAGAATTTTGCGGGGAGGAGAAAAAGAGAAGAGGGTGTAACACTCCCCTCAGAAAACCTCTCACAGAGAGAGACCGAGGGGACAGAGAGAGACAGAGATATTGTCATCCCCTATTTTTCTCAATTGAGACAAACACTCGCAGTGGACAAACACTCGCAGTGGACAAACGCGGTAGCCCCGAAAGAAGACAGACAAGAGAGCTGCTTCTACACTGTATATAATTTTGTTTATTGGGTGCTCTACGCTGTTTTCTGTGTGTGTATCTGCAGTTGTTGTTGAAGAAGGGGGGATGGTGGTGGTGGTCCCTCTCTCTGTCTCTCTCGGAGGGTTGTTTTGTTTTGCTCTCTCTCTCTCTCTTTCACTTATATATATATATATATAGTGTATATTGTATATTGTGTTGTTGTATATTATATTATGTTGTTGTATTGTATTGTGATGTTGTATTCTATTTCATGTCCCCCCCATAGAATAATTGAAAGAAGAGAGAGATGTCGTTGATTTCTGCTGTTGATGATGACAAGACTTCTACACCACCACCACAGGTGGGTGGTGTGAAGGAGAAGAAGGTAAAGAAGAAGCACTATTTGGAGGAAGGAAAACCAATGAGTAAAGAGGCTATGTGGAGAGCTAAGATGAAGTATGGTGTTTATACCTCGCCGATCTCTGGTGGTGTGGGTGTAGGTGTGCCAGACTACAAGTTGGCTACAAACAAGGCGGCTAACTACGCTAATGATAACCAAACCACGGTGGAGACTTATAAGCGTATGTATGTTGATCAAGGTGCCGCTAGTGCCGCTGTTAAAGTTGGTACTGAGAAGAAGACGCCAGATGTGGACGTTCATGCCGAGAATTTCAAGAAGAATAAGGCGTTGAACTTGAATTTCAAGAATGCTGCCGCTAAGGCGTACTCTGTCCCTGCTGACGCCCTGTACAATACCTCAGAGGAGGCCAGACACGCCTCCCAGAAGACATACAGTATTGTCTCCAATGTCTCCACTGCCTCAACCACCAAGATGATGAACATGTCCAAGGTGTTGAAGGGTGCTGAGTCCAAGGCCGAGTCGCGTTTGAAGAAGCGTAGCAACCCGGACAAGACCACATACGTGAAGAGCTACACCATGACTGACGAGTACCCTGCCCGTAAGATCGACCTGAACAGCGAGGTCATGTCTGGCATCGCTGCCAAGTCTGAGCTGCCTCCAAAACAGGAGGGCCCCACCGAGAAGGAGCAGCAGAACGCCAAGTTTGCTCTGGGTGCCGCGCACGCCGTCAAGGACCTCGACCCTAAGTCGATGCTGCCTCAGGACTACGAGGAGAAGCAGAGACAGAGACAGGAGTTCGTCAGACACATGACGTCCCAGTCCGTGATGTCGAAGGCCCAGGCTACCGTTGACAAGGAGATGGCCAGCATCGACCTGGCTAACTCCGAGGGCAGACTGTTCGACAACGACTCCTACAACAGAGCCGCCATCTCAGTCGCCCAGGAGTCTCACCAGAAGAGACTCGAACAAGCCAGTGTCAACAAGGGCAAGATCAACATGGGTGGTGGTCTGTACTTGAGTCCACATGAGGTTACCAACATCGCTCACGGGTTGATCTCCCCTGTCCTGGGTGAGGTCTCTGAGAGAGCCGAGTCCCAACGTGCTGCTGATCTTGAGATCAACACCAGAATCATTGGGTTTGAAAAGGACCTGGCTTACTGGAAGAACTTGCAAAAGACCAAGCAGACCAACGATAAGAACGTTCTAGAGGTCAACGCCAAGAGAATCGAGGATGAAAAGCAAGAAGCCAAGAACGCTTCCAAGAAGAAGTACAATGACATGATCAAGAAGATGGACGCCGCCGTTGCCGAAAAGAAGAAGCAATTGGAGATCGCCAAGCAGAAGCTAGAGGATTTGCAGGACGAAATGCAAATGAAGCTTGAGATGCAAGACCAAAAGGTCGAAGAGGAATTGCAGAAATGGGACGAAAACCGTGACAAGGATATCGAGGCTGCCCGCTTGGAACAAGAGGAATTGATCAAGCCATTCCAAGATGAATTGGAAGGCGCCGAAAAGGACCACGAAGAATTGTTATCTGAACGTGATGGTATCAACAACGAAATTGAATACTTGAAGGAATCCATTGAGGGTCACAAGAAGAAGATTGACATCTACGAAGGTGACATTCGTGCCCACGAAAACCAACACGAAGAATTGGATGGTAAGCTTGAAAACTTGGGTCAAAATAAGAGCACTTTGAAGACCAACTTGGAATCTGAGGTCGTTATCATGGCCAACAAGACCAAGGAAGAGGCCGAACTAGCTACCAAGGAGGCTAGATTGAAGCAATTGCAAGTTGACTCCATGGTCAATGAACGTAGAAGTGAATTGAACCAAACTGAAATTCAATTGAAGAAGGAGAAGCTTGAACTACTAGAATCCATGAGAAAGAATGCTGAGGCACGTGGTGACAAGAAGATCGATGAAAACAGAGTCAAGGGTCTGTTCGGTATGACTTCTGAAGAGTTTATTGCAAAGAACGCTCCACCAAAGGAAGAAAAGGCTGATCTGGAAACAGTCCCAGAGACTAGTGAAGACTCTGAAACGGCTAAGAAGGCTGCTCCAGTTAAGAAAGCTGCTCCCCCAAAGAAGCAGGCTCCTGTTGAGAAGAAGAAGAAGTCTTCTGTTTTCGACAGATTTTTCCTAGGTTCTAGTAAGGCCGCCAAGGTTCAACAAACTAAAGAAAGGCAAACTGCTACAAAGACTCAATCTAAGAAGGACGCAATCAGTAAACCTCAATTTGTATCTAGTACTAACGAAAATGTCACTAGTGGTGAAAAGAAGGAATCCACAAAGGCGCCAGAAGTCAAAGCTTCAGAGACTAAAGCCCCAGAGACCAAAAAAGTAGAAGAAGAAACAAAACCAAATACTACCAGCACAGCCGCAACTACTGCGGATGAATCCGAAGAGAACAAGTTAGAACATACATTTAGTGGTTTCTCTCAAGGTTCAGTGAATGATGACGCTGATGGTGCTGAAGTTGCTGAAGATGCCAAGAAAGATGGCTACTTCAAAGAAGTCTTTTAAATGATTGGCTTAAAATCTTTTGAAGTTTATTCTCAATTTTAATGGTGTTAATTTAGATGGAGAAAAAAAAAACTCAGTGTAATTTGCCGATTGTAATCAAAAAAAAAAAAAAAAAGAAAAATTCACTGATTTTGAGAATTCATTTTTATCCCTTTTATTTTGTTTCCTTACCTTTTTAATAATCTTACTTTTTATTCCTTAATTTTATTTGTCTTAATATTTTTTAACTTATTTTCTTGACTGATTCTTATTTTTATGTTATATAAGACAATCTTCTAATTTATAATCTTTAATTTTGTGAACTACACTGTTGAACCTAAAAAAGAAGTGATACATGACCTGTTATTATTTGCTAATGTGCTATTAATCGATGTGCTATTAGTTATAAAAAGATCAGAAACATTATGCAGATATGCCTATAGAGTTTATGTACGTGTATTATACAAATGGAAATCAACAAAAACAAAGAAATATTTGAATGCCATCTAAAAAGTTATCCAGTAAATTTTTGTATACGTTATTGTTCAAAAATTATTCTATCATTAAAAAATGCAAATTAGTATTCACATCTGTGTTAGAAAAAAACACAACAAAATGTCCTAATTTCATTCCTGTAATTCGTTGGCATTTGAACAAAGACAATAGAAGATCAGCATAAGACAACAAGAACAAAAAAACAACAAAAAGATGGGGACATTATAAATATCATTGAACCTGCAACCTAATCTTACAATTGAGAACTTGACTCAGTTTCCAAGTTGTTCTCATCCAGTTTCTCTTCGGCAGAAATAACTTCCACGTGGGAGGTAGAGTATTGAGTAGTGTTGTCATCGTACTTGTAAAATCCTTCAATTCTCTGAATTTGATGAAAGTACTTGGAGTACATGTATCTGCCACCCAGGTAGAAATCACAGGAGATAATCATGAAAAGCACACCAAACCAGAACGCTAGAAGCCATTCAAAACAAGAACTCTTGGAGTTATCGCTTATCCCAGCAAAACAGATGGCCCATACCACAGCACATGCAAGCCATATAACTTTGAGTACTGCACTGATAATAAATTTGTTATACTTGTAACCCTCGATCTGGTACCACTTCAAACCCACGGTAGAGTCTCTACCGGACTTGGAAAGCGGGTGAAACAAAGCGTACTGTCTTCCCATCATCCAGTACTGTGCTGACTGACAACACACGGAGAAGAACATCAACACCACAAACACACCAACCATAGACAAGTGGACATGATGGTACAACGCAGTAGAGAATATCGAACACATCAGCAATGCGATTTCACCCAACGCACCCAATACCACTGCGGCAAAGATCAGGTTTCTCTCGTGTTTTGTGTAGTAAGGAGGCATTAAAAACTTGCGGTCTAGTATAGTCCTATGGTATTGTTCTCTGGTATAGTCCTTATTGTCCTTCCCGCGAAGAAACCCAGGCCAGCGACCAGACCTCTGGAAGTATTCGCTAGCCACGGTTAAGACATACCCGAGCCCCTGCCACCCTGCACAGGATATGAACAATGGCCGCAAATTGGTAGCACCAATATCAGATATATATGCGGGGAACTGATATTGGTGCATAAACCAGTAGATTGGATGACCTTGTGCAGCCCAGCACACAAGCATCGCTATGAGCATCCCATACCATGGAATGAAAGCGATCCACGGCAGAATAAAAAACCAATTACCAGGTCTACCAATCATTTTAATCACTATAGATATGTGCTTCTTTTTTACCAAAAAAAAAAAAAAATCAAGAACTGGCAATTAACAAATATAAATGATTACTGAAATAGTACAATTGCTAAGCTCATCGAAAGTTTTTCAATATACTTTGGCACAATTTTTGTCACTATTCACTGTGTCCCAATGAAAGATTTGCACAGAACACCCCGCACAAAATCCAAATGAAGAAATATGTAAACAAAGAGAAACTGAGATCAAGAAGAAGAAGTTTTTGGAAGTAAAATGGCGTTGGGTTGAAACGAGATGGTGGAAGGGTGAACAGTTTCTTACTGAGATACATATGTGTTCTCCACTCTATAAGTACTGAAATAGTGAATAAGTTCTTGTTGTGTTTGCATTTGTTAATACCAGCAATATCCCATGATACGTATATTCTCATTATATATCGTAACATATAACCCCAAACAAATGAAGAAAAAAAAAGAAAGAAATATTTTTTTGAAAGTGTCGATGTGGTGCGTGTACATCACTACTGTGTTATACTAAGGGTACAGTAACATAACCCTACTCCACCTTGTTTTTAACCCGTTCATTTCTTTTGATTTCTCTTAACACAAAGAGAGAGAGCGAAGGCATAGTTTGTTGGATAGCCCAGCTTCCCCGTTCTTGCTGTGTGAAAAAAAAAAAAAAAAAAAAAAATTTTTTTTCTTCTTTGTTGTGTGGGTTGGAAAAAAATTTTTTTTTCTTCTCTTCTCTTCAATCTCTCTCTCTCTCTCATCTCTTTTATTTTTTATAAATATATATTACCAATCCTTTTCTCTTTTCAAATAATAATCTCTTTTATTATCTGTATCTTGTGTTTTTTTTGTCTTTCATTTAACTCTTGAAGAAAGAAGGTCAAAGAACTAAATTAAGAAAAAAAATGATTATTTACAAGGATATCTTCTCTGGTGACGAATTGTTGTCTGATGCTTACGACGTTAAGGAAGTCGATGGTGTCATCTACGAAGCCGACTGTGCTATGGTCAAGGTCGGTGGTGACAACATCGATATCGGTGCTAACCCATCCACCGAAGACGGTGAAGAAGACGTCGAAGACGGTTCTGAAATTGTCAACAACGTCGTCTACTCCTTCCGTATGCAACCAACCGGTTTCGACAAGAAGTCCTTCCTAACCTACATCAAGGGTTACATGAAGGCCGTCAAGGGTAAGTTGCAAGAGAAGAACCCAGACGCTATCCCAACTTTCGAGAAGGGTGCCCAAGCCTACGTCAAGAAGGTCATTGGTTCTTTCAAGGACTGGGAGTTCTACACTGGTGAATCCATGGACCCAGATGCCATGGTCGTCATGTTGAACTACCGTGAAGATGGTACCACTCCTTTCGTTGCCATCTGGAAGCACGGTATCGACGAAGAGAAGATCTAAGTTATTAATTATTATATTCTTTTTAAAATATATATATACAACAAATCTATGTGTTTGTTTTGTTTTTTACATATCTTTTATCTTTCTTTTTTCATATCACCAAACCCAATCTTTAAACTAAAACTTATAAATATCTAATATTAATAATAATATCATCAGAAGAAGAAAAAAAAAAACATATTATATTCCAATCACATTTGTTTTCCATTTTATTACATATAATAATATATTCTGTAATAAACATTTAAGTTATATGTTTCATTATGTAGTTTATTCTTTTATACGAGTTCTTGGGTTTTCTTTTTGTTTGTTTTTTTTTTGTATTTTCTGGGCTATGATCTCACAACACTTAGGATAAGGGGACTCATAAACCTGTTCTCGATCGAAATTAGGATAAAAATTTTAAACCACACCATCTTTCAGTTGAATTTAAAACTGTCATTTTGATACTATTGTATTTTTCTTGTTGTTGTGGTTGTTTTTAATTGACCGTGGTTACAATTAAATAGAAGTGGGGAAACAAGAAGAAGAAGGGAAAACAAAAACAAAAAAATAATAAGGGAAATACAAACAGCAAAGAACTACACAATGGCTCATTACACTCTTCCTGGAGTAATGCATTACCTGCAGACGGAGTTTACCAAGAATGAAAGAGACAGGATTACTTGGGAGCTTGAAAGAGCAGAGATGAAGACGCGGATTACTGAGTTGGAGAACGAGAATAACGAGTTAAAGTATCAGATGAGTAAAATTAAGCTGGCGCATGGTATCACTGATACGCCAGAAGCTGAGCATGATGAGAATAAGGATAAAAGGAATAATAGTCCTACTGGTTTGTCGCCGCTTATAAGATCTAAAGCAGCAGTACAGGAGAATGTTAAGGAGATAGTGTACCTGTTGAAGAGCCCCAATGCGAATGATCAGATCGAGTCATTGAAGAATAAGGCCAATGTCAACTACCATGTTTCTAAGATGGCAGTTAATTCGGATAACGATGGTCATCTCGGTAATAGCAATCATAATAGTAATAGTAGTAATGGAAACACTAGCACGTATAGAGAGAAAGGGTCGAATTGGAGAAGTACAGGCAAGAAGGGAGATAAGTCAGCTTCGCCAACTATGAGGGTAAAGAATAATGTAGATAACAATTTTAACGAGCAGAGGTTTGAACTGGAAGAAGTTTCGGATGCAGAAACAGAGGTAGCACAGCAGGATCATGAAGAACTCCACACAAGAAAACCTGCACAAGTTGGTTCACTTTTTGAGAATGAACCTTCCGGATCAAAAACCATTAAAGTGGCGAAGCCACCTACTAAAGTTAAAGCATTGAAGGTTCAAAAGGATCAAATTGTCATGTACAACACCTGTGGGAAACTGGTCAACGTTAAAGTCGGTCAAGATTCCAATCTTTCTTCACCTACAACATATACTCTCAATGGACTTTCTGACATCATATTAGACTATTTCGTTGTGTCTGATGACCAAGTATTGACTATTGATGAGTCCGGTTTAAAGCTTTGGGAGCTTGGAATTTCCGAGTGCATTAGCCATATGAATATTTTCGAAGATGGACATGTGAAGATGCTTCATTATCAAGATATTATTCATGTCGATTTTAAAAACAAATGGTTGTTACTGGCTACCAAAGAAAACGTTGTGATTATAGAAGTTATTATTATGCGTAGTTCAGTACCTTCAAAACTGGCCATTAATAAGAAACATGTTGTGGAGACGTATAAGAATTTGTTAGATATCGTATTAGGTATGACAGAAAAGTCTTTCATCACTATTTGTGGGCCGCCTTATGAACTAGTCATTTATAATTTCCAAGGTGAAGTGTTGCAGACAATCAGTATAGAAAAGCATATGGCTGGAACAATGTTGCTCAGCGATGAGTCTGCGAGAACGAGTTTTAAATTAAATAAAGAGACATCAAAGCTATTAATTCAAATAAACAACATTATTTTGGTATATTCATTTGATCAGAAGGCAATTATACTGAAAAGATTGTTGAAAAATATCCCAACCACTGTTTTATTTGGATCAGTAAACGATATTGTGATATTAGCATATTCATCAAAGAGAATTGAGTTCCGTACATTAAACAAATTTGACTATATTCAGAAAGTGCTAACTAGTGAAGGTGAGGGGCCTACCGAAGAAGCTAAAGAACTAAGTTTGACTGGAGAGACTTTCAAAGACCAAATTGATGCATTGGGATGTCCCCTAGATGTGGTTGAAATAAAGAATAAACTAATGTTGGCCTCGGTAGGTCTAAATGGTACACTATCTCTTGATCCATTAATGAACCTAACCTGAAGAAGAATAGAAATGACTGAAAGGTAACAATATACACTAGATATATTGAGGATGATGAAGTAAATAGTACCTCCAAAAAATATCGTATTAATAGCATTGCACACATAATTTTTTTATGAAATATTTAAAATATAAGTGATAAGGATGAAAATAGAAGTGTCCTGAGATAGTCACGTTGGCATATGTATTAAATCAAGGATGTATCGTAGTATACATAGTTATATTATTATATTAATATATTTGAGTTTTGCCAGTTTCTAATTTCATTCCCTTTTTTTACCCGAATACCCGTGTTCAGGGGACAAACAAAATGCTTTGCCAAAAAAAAAAAAAAAAAAAAAAAAAAAAAAAAAAAATAGATCATCGAATTGAACATGCTGTCATCTTCAAGAATGGATTCAATATTTGCCTGCAAGATAAAAATAGATGCACCAGTCATATTTTGCATATTGTATTGACAACGGAGAATATATATATATATATATATTATCTAAAGGCAAATTGATAGCTTGGGTATCTTAATTGAACGGAGTTTGTTTGTTTTTTATTCATTAGTCAAGTTAAACAACAAAAGTAAATCATTAATAATTATAAAAGTTAAATGTTCCATCTCGTGAAAGGTATTTATAATAATTGGAACAAAAGGGAGCAATATTCCGTGTTAATATTAGGACTTGACAATGCCGGTAAGACTACGTTTCTCGAAACATTAAAGAAGGAATACTCTATGAATTCTAAGCCATTGGATAAAATCACACCTACAGTTGGTCAAAATGTTGCAACCATACCGATAGAGAGCAATCGTAGTATACTTAAATTCTGGGATGTTGGTGGTCAGGAGACATTGAGGAGTATGTGGTCAGAATACTATTCACAATGTCATGGCATTATATTTGTCGTTGATAGCACCGATAGATCAAGAATAGATGAGTGCAGTGAAACTTTGAAAAATATTGTTATGGATGATGAAATTGAAGGTGTACCCATTCTAATGCTGGCCAATAAACAGGATGTTCCTGAAAGAATGGAAGTTCAGGATATAAAGGAGATATTTAATAAAATAGCGGAACATATGAGCGCGAGAGACAGTAGGGTATTGCCAGTCTGTGCTCTCACAGGTGAAGGTGTTAAAGATTCTATTGAATGGTTGATATTAAGGCTACAGAGAAACAAAGAAGCAAGACCACCAATCTATAAATAAGAATGGAGTTTGATTTTAACATTTATTTTTTTTTTGGAGAGAATTTACATATGTTGTTGATCAACTACAAACCCCCATTCTCAAAAAGCAGTTAGATTTTAAGATGCATTGAGACAATGTCACAATTAATAAAATAATAATATAAGCATTCGTGAGTATAACTTTGTGAAAGGTAATTGCCTATAATATTTTGGTGTGATACTTTGAAGTCTTTGTAAACAAAGTACTGGTCTTTTAATATTTGTTATAATATACTTGGTTTTGGATTGCCTTTTTTTTTTCAAAACAAAGATATAGTTAGCAAATGCTAAGATTGAAAATATCTGTTTTCTGTTATCAGATTCATTAATATAAAAATTTATAAATTATTTTGTACACACAATATGCGGCATTGTTAGACAGTAATTAATGTAAAATAAAATGATGTAAAATAAAATGATGTTAACTGGTTAAAATTGGAATGTGATCAATCCAATCAAAGGTCAACTGTGTTAAACCTCTAATAGGTATTTCCTGGTTGTTGTTATCGTTTTTTGTAGTTTTTTTATTGTTTTTTAAGACTTTAATGTATATGATCCCTGGATATCTATCTCTCAGTACCTTCTAATCGTTTCTATGGTATACTAAGTAGTTTGGTAGACCGAAGACCTCGTAATTTAGTCTCTTGGCCATCTTGGCGAAACCTTCGGTTTCGATCAAGTGGTAGAATGGGAAAGTTGGGAACATGGCACCGTCTCTGTGAACTTCTGCCTTGACCAAAGTACAGCCACCACCAACACCATCTAGAGACATCAAATGATTTATAGAACCTTCTGCCTGGTAGTAATGAGCCATTAAAGGTCTGTAAGTAGCTTGTTCGGCGTAACCTTCAAGGATAATTTCATCCTCTGGTAGACGTGCGGCTAGTTCAAGAGCAGTTTCACTCTCACCCCAGTTATTGAAGTCATAAGGTCTGATAGAGTCCTCCTTCTTCTCTTCGTCGTAGTATCTTTGGTAAACGTTGGCTGCTAGTACAGGCTTGTCGAATCTAGTCATATCCTGGATAACAGTTGGAGGGGTCTCAATGATATCGGCGTCCAGCCATAGAACCCAGGAAGTATGTGGACCCAGGGCGGAAAATAGTAGCTCGTTTCTGGCCAGAGCCATTTGCTTACGTCTCTCCTTTTGGACAGCAAACGCGTGTCTTTCCTTCTCGTCAAGCTTGTTGAAACCCTCGCTGTCCTGGCGCAAAATAATAATTCTGCCAAACCTGTTGTTCTTCTTGTCGGATTGGACCTTCTTGACAGCAACTTCCAGCTTCTTCAAAGCAATGTCACCGGTTTCTGACTTAGGGATGATGAACCCTAGTTCTATCAGGTCTCTTGGGTAAGTCAAGGACAGCAAGTTGTCCCAGAACTCCTGGTGGAACGTTTGCATTGGGGTCAAAATCAACACCTGTTCTTTATTTACAGCAGCATTGTTCGTGGAGTGCAACTTGTTCAAATCATACTTGGCGACGTGATTGCTTGGAACGTGGTCCTTACGGTTGTCGCGGAACAACCAGCTACGGCTCTTCAGCTTATACGAGTACTTTGGCATCTTGAACTTGGAAGAGTAAGGGAAGTAGAACGTCTTCTCTCTTTCGTGAGCCCACTGGAAATTTGCCAATGATCCACCACTAAACAGACCTTTATCTCCTGACCTCATGAGAAACGTCAGCGAGGCCAACGCAGCAAAGGCCATCAGAACCAACGCAATCGGATTCCTCTTAGCACGATATAACTGTAACTTAAGCCCCATAGTATTAATGTATTTGTATTACTTTTTCTTCTCTTGCTTCGCTTCGCTTCGCTTCCTGGCTAGTTTTCGTGATTATCTTTATGAAAGGCTATATCCTTCTGGTTTTTCTTCTTCTTCTTCTTTTCTTCTTCCTTTCTCTAATCAAGCCCTTCTTCTATATCCAAAACACTGTTGTGGGTATCAGTAAATTAACCGTCTCAATAAATTGGGAAATTCCAATATTGATCTTAATATGCAGGTAAAAAAAAAAATATAAAAATAAAAAAAAAAAAAAAAAAAATTCTTCTTTGTTTTGCTTGCCTTCCTAAAATCGGGTCGCGGTGGCTCTCTTCGCCAAAAAAAAAAAAAAAAAAAAGAAAGGCTACCACGTTATAGCGTATGCAGTGATATGGGAATACAACTAATGGTAACAGTTAGTATTGTTATATTACCATGTGTTACTTATTATTATTACCACGGTTACTTTTATTATTAACAGTAGTGTTTTTATTGATTGTAGTGTCCTTTTTTTTTTTTTCATATGTATATATAGCTTGTGGTTTGTTGTTTTCAAAATAATACATATTAATAACAATAATAGATTAAATAAAAAGAGAGTGGGGGGAAAGGGAGAAGGAGGTGAGTGGGTATTTGTTTTCATTGTGGTCTGTCTGACCATACTTTGTTGCATATGCTTAAGAATAGTTTTCTGTCGTGGTCCTTACCTCTGGCTGGGAATTGGAACTCGAAGCTGTGGTTGTTGATGGATATGGTGCCGTTGACAAGTTTTCCGGCTGTTAGATGTGGGGTGGGCAATGCACCGTCTTCAATGGCAAGTTGGCTATGTTCTTCCTCTTCTTCTTTAACTTCTTTTACTTCTTCCCCTCCCTCATCAACATCATCTTCTTGTTCTTGTTCTTGTTCTTCGTCTTGTTCCTGTTCCTGTTCTTGCTCACCTGTTGGTGTCATTACATCTACAATTTTATTTCTTGGTTGTGGATAGGCCATCATCCCGGGTACCATCATGGGATGTGGGTGTGGGTGTACATTGTTAGTAGTTGTAGTAGCTGTGGTGTTCGAAGTAGTGATCGTGGCACCGTGAGGTAGTATGAACATCGGAGTAGCTACATATTGCGGCACATACATGGGCACTGGTCGAACACCAACATACTTCACAGTCACATCAGACTTGACCCTCTTATTGAACTCCAGCGGTGGTGGCCTTTTCCTCTTCAACGAACTATCTTCAACAGGCTCGTTCTTAACTGTTACCATCTTGTTAATTTTAAACAGCAGAATTATTTACTTACTGACTTGAATAACACAAGCATAAAATCAAGTTTCAAGGTCAAATTTTTTGTAAGAAGAACAATGGGCTTCAAGGTATATTTTCTATATATATGGAATTTGCCCTTACACCAATAGGAAGAGATAAGATAGAGAGACAAGAGACAAGATAGACTGGAAGAGACAAGAGGGAACAATAAAAGTGCACGATTTTCCCTACATTTTCAATTTCTCCCATTTCATCATACAGCAAAATTCATGTTGAACCACAAAATTAAATTAAATTAAATTAAGTTGAAGTTTCCCACACAACTTCTTATATAGTTGTGTTCGACGAGATGTTTATTCAGAGGGCAAGGTAATTGACCCACTGGGGTCCCCATCTCCCCCCCGGAGTTACGGATGGTTCTTAGGATGGAAGAGGGCCCATCGGTGGGGGGAAGGTAGTGTGTTACCTGGTCGATGGGTGTGTTTGGGTTCTCATCTCAGCCAAAAAGAAACAGAAAAAACTACTTCTTATATATCAGACCTCATCTCTATTTTTGAAAATACATAATTTCTTGTACAATTGGTTTCTTCTTTAAATTGATTATAAAAGGAATTAAACCAAAGAGGAAAAGAACTAACAATGTCTCAAGGTACTTTGTATGCTAATTTCAGAATTAGAACTGCTGTTCCAAGATCTCTTGTGAGATTCTTGAAGCTAGATGTCCAGATTTTGGATCCTGTTAAGGAAGAGGCCCAGTTAGCCAAGGACTTCCCATGGAAGAAGGTTCCTGCTTTCAAGGGTAAGAACTTCAAGTTGACTGAGGCTATGGCCATCAACTACTACTTGGTTAACTTGTCCCAGGATGAGAAGTTCAAGAAGCAGATGCTCGGTGGCACTGTTGAAGAACAAGCCCAGGTTATCAGGTGGCAATCCTTCGCTAACAGTGACTTCTTGGTGGAGTTGGCCAAAACTTTCCAACCATTGCAAGGTGCTGTTCCATACAACAAGAAGAACGTCGAAACTGCCTGGGCTAACGTCGAGATCATGGCCGGTATCATCGAGGAGAGACTAACTCATCACACCTACTTGGCCACCGAGCACTTGTCCCTTGCTGACTTGGTCGCTTGTTCTTGTATCACCAGAGGTTTCAACTTCTTGTTCGGTAAGGAATGGAGAGCTCAGCACCCAGCCATTGTCAGATGGTTCAACACTGTCAGAGCCTCTGAAATCTTGAAGGAGGAGTACAATGACTTCAAGTTCATTGACAAGATGATTGAATTGCCAAAGAAGGAAAAGAAAGAGCAACCAAAGAAGGCTGAGAAGAAGCCTGCTGCTGCTCCAGCTTCTGATGCTGCTGCTCCACAACAGGAGAAAAAGCCAAAGCACCCATTGGAGGCTCTTGGCAGATCCACCTTTGTTTTGGACGAATGGAAGAGGAAGTACTCTAACGAGGACACCAGACCAGTTGCTTTGCCATGGTTCTGGGAACACTACAACCCAGAAGAGTACTCCTTGTGGAAGGTTGAATATAAGTACAATGACGAGTTGACCCAAACCTTCATGTCCAACAACTTGGTCGGTGGTTTCTTCAACAGATTGTCTGCTTCCACCAAGTACATGTTTGGTTCCCTAGTTGTCTACGGTGAGAACAACAACAACGGTATCGTCGGTGCCGTTATGCTAAGAGGTCAAGACCACACCCCAGCCTTTGACGTGGCTCCAGACTGGGAATCCTACTCTTACTCCAAGCTAGACCCAACTAAGGAAGAGGACAAGGAATTCGTCAACAACATGTGGGCCTGGGACAAGCCAGTTGTCATCAACGGTGAATCCAAGGAAATCGCTGACGGTAAGGTTCTAAAATAAGTAATTTGTTCTTAAGTTTAAATACAACAAAACCTTATATAGATACATAGATGTGACGAACAATATAGAACACCTTAAACTAATCATATTAATGACAAATCAAGTGAATCAATATCAGCAATGATCAATAAGCTAATGTATTACACGTTTTGATATGATCATATATTCCTCTCCCACAGAAACTATCGCAGAGATTGGCAACTGGACAAGGCTTGCTGGGGAAAAAAAATTGTATTGTTGGGACTTTTGCGATGAGCTTGCCATATTACAGGCATATGTTAATTAAATTATTGATTTGTAGGTTTTCCATCATGTAGTAGTCTTTTATTTGTTTTTTTACATATCACGTTGGGATCATGACTGAGTCTAGTGAGACCCTTGAGTCTGTTTCCGAGGGTATATATCACAATTTAGTGACTACATTGATCCATGACATAGTGAGCAAAGAAACGACTAGGGAGAAATTACTCAGGAGCAGGTATCCTGATTACAAACCTTACTATTACGACCCGAAGAGCCAGCTAGATATTCATGGTCAGCCTAAGCAACAGGACTCCTCGCAATATTTCATGTGTGAGAACTGTGGCCGTGAAGTTTCAGGAAACAGATTTGCAGCACATCTTCAGAGGTGTTTGAGTAGAGGTGGGAGACGTTAAGCAAATATAGCTATAGATAGATAGATTGCCTTCATAAAATACATTATTGTATATAGCCCTTTATTTACTTTATTACGTTACGTATATTTGTTCATTAATAGTTTTAATTTTTTAAAATCATATTTTGTGCATTATTACAATAGTACAAGCTTATTACTTGAGTTACCATTTGTCTTTTCAATAATTCACTTTTTTTTTCTGTCATTTGATCAGTATTGCAAAATGTAATCATATTCCTAAATAATCTGCAGCCAAAAGTAATTCTAGAGACATATCCGTTGGAACATCAAATTCAGGTATATCTTCTTTGTTGGGATCGGCATCCTTATATTTCAAATTGTACTCAAGGTATTCGACTATCTTCTGGACTACTTCTGAGCTCATTTCTGGTAGATTTATATGGCCGTCTTTCTCCTTGAAAGGACCCTCTAGCATAGATTTCAAAGTCGATGACAGCATCGCAGCTTCTTTAGGAACAGGGTGTTCAACATTGTCTTTTGATATGAGTAGCACACTATTATCTACCATAATTATATTGTAGTTATTTATATGTAACTCGTATCTTCTTGAATGGATTGTTTATCGTTATCCTTGCCAAAATGAAAGGCTAATAACGGAGATGAGTTAATCTCGCTTCTTATTAAATCTCTAAAATTAAACCTTGAAAACGGTTAGGGAGAGTAATAAAAGGGAAACAGGAAAACATAAGTTAAAATCGGTAGTAACTACCTTATTAGATACAATTTGATATCGCCATTACTGATTAAAGATAATGTTGAAGAATCCTAGTTTTGAATGGGAAAAGTTAGGCAACGACTTTTGGAGATCAAGGGAAATATGTCAATTGGAATGGTTTACGTTACAACAGAACTCCAATATACTACCAGATAATGATGGTTCAGATGCAGTGAAACATGCAGTATCACTGGTGTGGCTAGCAGTTGAACTTGACAATACAATTCAGATATATGATAGATCTGGACAGAAAATTACGAGTATACCACTTGATACTACCAGGAAGGGTGATTTAATTGATTTCCTTTTTGATAGTGAGGACAAGTTAAGGATTGTATATTCCCGTTGTATCGATGTTGTACAGGACTGGAACCTGGGTGATATATTGACGGTACAGTTGCCAGAAGTAATTGAAGATACGATATGGAGCTATAAAAATGAAGTGATAATACTTAAAAACTCAAAGAGTATTTACAAAGCCTCAGAACACGGATTTGAACTCTTGTTTAAGAATATTGATAGTTATACATTGCTAACCAGAAACAACTGGGATTATAGAAATGGTGAACTGGTAATAGCAGATATGAAACATGTGTTTTGGTTCTCTACCAGTGACATGAAGTTAAAGAAATTTTTGAATAATTCACAATATCACAGAGTAATTTTAGCTGGTAATAATGAGATTTGTCTTTATGATGCGAAAAAGAATAAAGTCGATGTTTTTAACTCAAACGGAGAACTTGTGCATAGTCATCTTCTACAAAAGACACCACAAGACATTAAATGGGCTTCGGAGAAGTATTTATCTGTAGCATATGATGATGAAGTAATTATCCTGGGTCTCCAAGACAGATATATTAGTTTTTGGTATCCCTATGATATTGTCTCGATTACTGAATTTATTGACAGTGTTCTGGTGATCACAACAAACAGTTTTAATTTAATAACACCTGTGAAGAACAGTACTGCCAATATTTTTAAGATTGGTTCAGTGGCCCCTGGAGCTCTTCTGTTTGATGCTTATAAGATCCTGGAGAGAAGTCCACCAAAGGCTATCGAAAGTTTAAAAAATATTGATCTTTATGAAGCCGTAGTGGATTGTATTGAAGCTTCGGTTGAAGAAATGGATCCCCAAATTCAGAAAATACTTTTGAATACAGCAGCCTTTGGTAAAGAATCGCTTCCATATAAGAAATTTGACTCTAATATTTTTGTGAAAACCTGTAAGAAGCTTAAAATATTGAATTATTTGCATTCAATCGGCACCTATTTGACAGACAGTCAGTATGAATACCTGGGGCTAAAATATATTGTGGAGTCCTTGACAAAGTCTAGAAAATATTTGGAAGCTTTTACACTACTTGGATTATCAGAAAATAATGATTATAAGTCAAACGTTTTTGTTTCCTGGGCCATTGTTAAAATTAAAGTGTCAAATGATGCCACTGATAATGAGCTGCTAGAGACTATTCGAGAGAGACGTACATTCATAAAAGAAAAAATTTATATATCTATGGCAACAATTTCAGAATATGCTTACTCAGAAGGTCGTTTCAAATTGGCACGGGAATTGTGTCTACTAGAGGAATTTACCCCAAGTAAGGTTGCAATGTTAGTGAAGTTGGAAGATTATAATTTAGCACTTTCTGAATGTCTGAAGGAAAGGTCAACCAGCTTAACCATTTCATTATTATTAATCTTGAAAAAGCAGTTAAGTGCGGCCCAATTTACTAGAATCCTCACCCTTGAAATGAATGATAGACAATTGTACGCTTTTTTTGCAAAGAATGATACAGAGTTTCTTTTCGACTACTATAGACAAACAGATAGATTTGAAGATTTAGCTCAGGTTATCAGATTGTCCAGAGGATCTAACACACCACTGAAAGCTGTTATTACTCAGATTTTGGAGCTCTACAATACTACACCCCATAAAAGTGATGTCTTAAAACAGGATATTTCATTAATACAAAGGGAAGTGAGATTGGAAGCGTTCCAGACAGATCTTACTACGAGACTAGGAGTTAAATTTGAGAATGATAAAACAGTTGATGAAACATTGATTAAACTAATCAAAGCTAGGCAAGATCGCTCAATAAAAGAGCTACTTAAAAAGTTTGACATCCCTGACAGAAAATATCAAATTTTGGTGCTCAAAACACATGTTGCAGATAAATCTTTTGAAGATCTATATAAATTCATGACAGATAAAAAACCGGTCTTAGGTTATCAATATGTTTTTGACTATCTAAAGAGAAAAGGAGCCAAATCAGAGGCTGCGAAATACATTGTATTTCTACAGCAACCGTATGCAGAAAAAATCAAAATGTATTTGGAAGCTAGAGATTATAGAGGGGCTGTTGAACTGGCTGGTAAGGAGAAGGATGTACAAGGACTAAAAGACATTTATTCTAAAATTCCTCAAAATGAACCACATGTAAAATCACTCGCAAATCAAATTTTGGCTACTCTTTGATAAGACCAAAATTATGAGGGGATATTAACATCATCAACAGTAATTTGTTTCATCCAGTATCTCATCTATTGAATGGTAACGCCCAACGTATTTAATTCATATTGACTATGGAATCACGTTTACTTTTCGTTGACTTTGAGTTCTAATAGAAAATGATCATCAACCCACAATCTCCACGGGATTTCTGACGGAAATATTTTCAGCTGGGTGAGTTTTTGAAATTTTTTTTTTTTTTTTTTTGCAAAGAAAATTTTAAAGCTCATCGCAAGGTTAGAGATGCTCATCGCAAGAAATTGAATCTATTGATTTAAAACATTGGTGACGGTACAATTCGATTACAATTCTGATTATAATATTTACGATTAATATTTTAGCTGGAATTCATTGGCTTTCTTTGTTTGAACAATAGATACAGACAAATTAAGAAAGAAAAAAATGAAGGAAGAACAAGTAACTGCCGTTCAGCAGCAACCTGACAATGGTCTTGACATGAAAACCTTGTTTGTTAGATCTATTCCAGAGGAAGTTACTGATGAAAAGCTGGCAGATTTCTTTTCTAATTTTGCTCCTATTAAGCATGCGGTTGTTGTTAAGGATGTCAATAAAAGATCGAGAGGTTTTGGTTTTGTCAGTTTTGCTGTTGAGGACGATACTAAGCAGGCTCTTTCACAAGCGAGAAAGACCAAACTAGATGGTCATTTGTTGAGAGTTGATATTGCTAAGAGAAGAGATCGTACCGGTAAGAATAAGACTGCTGGCTCTGATGGAAATAAAGACACAGTACCAAACGAAGAAGATGCTGATGATGATGACAGAGAAAAAGATGAATCAGAGTTACTGAGGGGTAAACCAAAACTGATTATCAGAAATATGCCTTGGAGTTGTCGTGACCCAACTGTTCTTAGAAAGATATTTGCCAAGTACGGTGTTGTTATGGATGCTAGTATTCCAAGGAAGAGAGATGGTAAACTTTGTGGCTTTGCGTTCGTCACGATGAAAAAGATTAGTAATTGTAAGCTTGCTCTTGAGAACACCAAGGACTTGACCATTGATGGGAGAAAGGTGGCTGTCGATTTTGCTGTCCAGAAAAACAGATGGGAGGAGTATAAGCAAAAGCATGATACTGCCGAAAGTGATGAAGAAGAAAATTCTGATGAACAGGAAGAGTCAGAAGATGATAAGGAAGATATGGATGACGAAAAGTCTGATGAAGAAGAATCTGATGAAGAAGAGAAGGAAAATGAAGAGGAGGAATTGGAAGAAGACCGTGAGGAATCAAGGCCAAAGAAAAATAGAAGAGAGCAATATTCCGTTTTTGTCAGAAATGTCCCATACGATGCTACTGAAGACTCCTTATTTGATCATTTCAGTAAATTTGGACCTGTTAAGTATGCTTTACCCGTCATTGATAGAAACACAGGTCTTGCCAAGGGTACTGCTTTCGTTGCCTTCAAGGATGAAAAGACCTATAACCACTGTGTCGAGAATTCACCACAAACCGGTGCAACATCTTTACTTATTGGTGATGATGTTCTACCCGAATATGTTTATGAAGGTCGTGTTTTGGCTATATCGCCTACCTTAGAGCGTGAGCATGCCGATAGAATGGCTGAGAAGAACGCTGAGAAAAGAAAAGAAGTATTAGGTAAAAGCTCTGGTGAAAGAGATAAGAGAAATCTATATCTACTGAATGAAGGTAGAATCATGGAGGGCTCTAAATTAGCGTCGCTTCTATCCACAAAGGATATGGAGATCAGAGAGAAGTCTTATAGTTTAAGAGTTGAACAGATAAAGAAAAATCCATCTCTATTTTTGTCCATGACTAGACTTGCTATCAGAAATCTACCAAGAGCTATGACCGACAAAACTTTGAAAGCACTTGCAAGAAAGGCAGTAGTTGAATTTGCTAAGGAAGTTAAGGAAGGTGTCAGACATCCGTTAAGTAAGGAAGAAATTATTCGCTCTACTAAGGAAAAGTATAAATATTTGAACCCTGACGAGATCGAACAGCAAAATAAGAAAGATAAAAAACATGGTATAGTTAAGCAAGCTAAAATCATCATGGAGGTTAAAGGTGCCACAACAGGTAGAAGTAGAGGTTACGGTTTTGTGGAGTATAAGGACCATAAGCATGCATTGATGGGATTAAGATGGTTGAATGCACATGCTGTAACGAGGGATGAAGTCGTTGAAGGTTTGTCTGAGGAAGAACAGAAGGCCATTGACTATGATAGTTCTAAAGGTAGACACTTGTGTGTTGAGTTTGCACTTGAAAATGCCAACGTTGTTAAAAGAAGAAGGAATAACGAAAGACTAGGTAAGGAAAGTGGATTCAAAAGAAAGAGGGATGAAACAACCACTAGCGATGACTCTAAAGCCAAGAGACCTAGAAAGGATGACAGGAGATCTAATAAACCAAAAGCCGGAAAGATGGACGAAACTAAATCAAAAAGTGGTTTAAGTGACGCAGCCAAGAAAGCCATTGGTTTAAAGCGTAAATTCAAGAGGCAAGGTAAACGCTAATCTGCATTATAATTTAGTCTTTTTTTACTTGTACAATAGTATTGTCCATCATTTAATGAATAGTCGTTAATATGCAATCAGAAATAAAATTTATGTAACTTTTATATATATGCGTGAGTAACGTTAAATGCATCAGGGAAAAAAAAATGGTATTTACCGTTAAATAATCAATGAGGTCATTTCCGCTTCTTTTTAACTTGTTCTTGGCTCCTAGACGAGTTTTGTCCATTGTTATTACCTGAAACAGCGGCTGCGGCTGCTGCGGCTGCTGCTAATATCCGTTTATTCACTCCTAAACCACCTAGGGTAGCTGTTGAGTTATTGATAACAGGCTGTACAGGTTTGGGGACTACCTTTGTTTTGTGTATACCAATATTCAAAATGTCATTATCATTTGTGTGGATTCTTCTAGCTGGGTACTTGTAGTTTAGACCTTCGAAAACGTTTTCGCAAACAGGAACATCACTATTTGTAAAATATTCATGATCTAATGCATTTATGGCATCAATTCTATCTATTGGATTATAATTTAACAGGTGGTATAAGAGGTTCAGGGCATGTTTGTCTCTCCCACCTGCCGAGTGAAACCAGCCAGGTAAATTATCTCTATATTTTGGGAATTTCGCTAACTGTTCATATTCTGGATATTTCTGCAGATGGGGCCAAGTTTTTGGAGTTGGTGTACCTAAAATTTTGAGAATACGTTGTAATTGATTCGCTTGGAATGGAACAGTTTTCTTGGAGTCCATTTTTGCCTCTTCACCTTTAAATATTGGTTGTAAACCGATTAACTCAGCAAAGATACAACCAATAGCCCACAAATCAATGGCAGGTGTATAGTGTCTCGCTCCAAGTAACAATTCAGGTGCTCTGTACCAAATTGTTACAACAACTTTATCACCAGTATAGAGTGTTTGTAACATATTAGAAAATTTTCTTGCTAAACCTAAATCACCAATTTTAACACACCCATCCACTGTTACCATGATATTGGCTGGTTTTAAATCTCTATGAAGAACCCAGTTTTGGTGAAGATAGGAAACTCCGTCTAGGATTTGCCACATTATTGACCTGATCATCCGAGGAGGAATTGATCTTTTTTCTGGGTGAGAGTGGAAATGAATGATTTGAAGTAAATCATGCTCTGCAAATTCATATACCATATAGATGCTCTTTTTCTGCAGAAAAATTTCTACAAGTTTTGTCAGATGGTTATTATCAAGTTCTCTACATAGTGCCATTTCTCTACAAGCACTCTGTGAAATACCAGTATAGTGTAATTGTTCTATACCATCTTTTTCTGTTTTAAACTTCTTAATAGCATAGTACATTGTAATTTCATTTTTTCTTCTTGGTGTCATAGAGTCTCCGTGTCTACCATCAAAATCACCAGGGTTGGAATTCCCAGCACCATTACTTCCTGATCGTATATTATTGATCTGCGAGCCACTTGCATTATTTGGTACACTTTTCCCATTTAATGACCCTGATATATTCCCGTTTTCTGATGCACTGCTTGATTCTTGAATGGTCGTGATTCCCACATTTGTTATATCAGGGTTTGATACACTTTTTTCATTTTCTAGTATGTCGTCTGGGGATTGTCGCCTCTTTGCTTTATAAACCTTACCATATGTACCGGCAGCGATGTAACCAATAATTTCATATTTATCCAAAACAGAAATACGAGCATTATCCTTTCTTGTCCGGTATGGTGCAATTGTGAATACATCATTATTCGCCATTAGCATCGGGGTCTTACCGTGAGTGGTTGCACCAGCTGCTACCATGTTAGCTTTGTTCATTGATCCGGTTTGAATGGACATATGTGATTGATTCGGCCACAAATCTTTGCCTGGATTCTGCATGTGTAGGTATTAAGTTTGAAAAGAAAATAATATTAGAGTGAAAAACCAATAATATTTATCTTTTTTTTTGTTTTATATTAGTTGTCAACTATAGAGAGTTACTTGCCTCTTTACTGTCTCTTGAATTATATTTGACTGTTCTTTCCCTTTAAAAATATTATCTTCTTAAGATTGTAAAATCTTTCCAGAGTTTTTCCAGGTTTTTTTTGTATATTATTCTCCAATATGTTTATTTCTTTGCTATAAAATCTTATTAGTCAATGTGTTAGTGTCATTCAGAAGGTACACCTTTCTTTGATGGGTAATTGTAATCGCACTTCTTTTCTATTTTTTCGGATTTACGGTGTATAATAGTTGTTATTTTGCTTTATTGTAGAAAATAGTTATATTATCGTTAATGTTTTCCACTAAATATCAAACAGAGTATGTTTTTATTGTGAGTATGGGTTTTCTAAATAGCTTTCGCACTTCTTTTAATATTCCTCTCTGTTCTGATCCGACACATTCCGCTTAAATTGTGCAAACCCGTCCTTTCTTCACAGAGCTCACTTTTTGGATATTCTATCTCATAATAGAGACAATGTGATCACGTGCGGGTGTTCTTATTGTTATAGTAAGCATCGGATAACCATGTAGAATCATATGACTTCTGTAGATGTCATTCTGAGTACTCAGGTCTTTATATTAGTGCTGTGCATTAGTAGTATTGTAGTCAATATTGTTTTCTGGTTTTCGTTAATAAATATATCTATACTAAACAGGTTTCTATAAAATTGTAGCATAGTGAAAATGTATATAGTGTCTTTGATTTGAGTTACTTGCGGGTTAAGTATCTCTTTAATTTCATGAATGGGGACACCACAAGACGCCCACAATATGGAGCCCACCAAAGACTTAGGATGATTCTAAGTGGATATAAAAGTTTGACAATGGTGTAAGAGATGGCACCGGAGAGGATAAGCCTTTGTCTATCGAGGTCCTGACCATATTTGTCCCCTACAAGTTTATCAATGGCTGTGGTACATTTATCCATCAAATCGGCAATGATATTTGGAAGTTCCAAGGTATCATGAATATCAAGGTTATAAATCACCCACCACATTCCAAATAATGGCAACATAGCTGTCAATTCGTGCAATATTAGGAATGAAGTCAAGGTAGTGATGGTTCCTGCCTCGGAAACACTATCAAAATATTTCTGAAACCTAGGATGTTTGTTCAATTTGCTAAGAATCCTTGAATTGTTGATTATTTTGTGTAACCTGTCTTTGTACTTATCCTCTTTCAACTGTAATAATATCTTGTTTGTACTAAACGTTCGTGATAGCTGAATAACAGGAGACAATGGCTTGATGAGGGCTCTTCGTATAGCAACTCTTGCAGCGCATCCATTCGTTATGGATCTACCAATCCCTAATGAGGCTAACATCTTCGATCAAGTAGTAATACAGTAAGTTCTTACTGACTTCAATTGCAATTGGAATTGTGCTTCATATATTTCAAGAATCATGATATTGTATTTATTTGTTCTTTCTTTTTATTTTTTAAAATTCTGTGTTTTCGGTAAATTTTTATATTTAGTTGTGGTTCATTATGTACCAAGTATTCACAAAGCACATTATTTCAAAATAAAAAAAAGAGAGAAAAATTGATGCATGAATATTTATCGATTTCTGTTCCACTTATAGGAAAATTACATATACTATTTACATTTGGATATTTACAAATATCTATATCAATTATTTTTTAATGCAGTTTCACATCTCGAACATAGAGCGTCTTCTTCTCCGGCATTGTGTTTCCAACATCTAGGGCATTTGTGCAATTTACTTGTTTTAAGCACTATTGAAATGCTATTACCATTCTGTAGTCTAATCGAGTTCTCTTTATTTATATTTTCAACCACGTTTATATTTACATTTGCAACTTGGAGGACATCACACAATTCTTCACTACTATAAGGAAGATGGCTTGATGAAAGGATATCTACCTCAATTTGAGAGGCTTTCGTAACCGACTCATTAGAGAAAGTATTGAACAACTCCCTGAACTGTTTACGAATAGGAACCATGAACTCTTCAAAATTTTTTATTTCAGAGCGATCAATCAAGAACTTAGGCCAAGGTCTCAGAGAAGGGTGTTGATCCTTATCACTTTGGAGCCATTCCTTTGGTAAATAATTCCAGGATTCCTGGACAAGGTTGGGTAGTATTGGTGCCAGAATTGCTCTATAAGAATCATAAATATGGAATAGAGTAGTCTGTATCTGATTCCTCCTCAAAGCATCAACACTATCTGAATACAAAGAATCCTTCGAAATATCAAAATAAAAGGAAGATAATTCATTATTCATATGGAATTGTAAGGATACCAATGCTTTCGAAAAATTATGCTCCTTGTAAAGCTCAACAGTTTCCTCCAATATATTATTCACTTTAAAGAGAGTAAATTTATCAACATCTCTTAACTGACTAATAGGTAATAACTTGAAGTTACCTGAAATTTCCAGATTACTAATAAGGAATCGCAATGTTAATCTACATTTCTTTAGAGCTTCTACAACGTGCTTCAATACGGTCGGTCCCACAGATATATCGGTAGTGTAGTCTGCTTGAGCTACAAAGTAACGGAGACCATCAATACCAAGACCAGGAATCTTCTTTGCTTTATCTCCTTCAATAATTGCTTCAGGAGAAATTGTGTTACCAATAGACTTAGACATTTTAGTTCCTTTTTCATCTAGGATAAACCCATGTGTGATTACCTCCCTGTATGGGGCCATTGGGGTTAATGAACTTGCAACCTTCGTTAACAACGAGCTCTGGAACCATCCACGATGCTGATCCGATCCTTCCAAGTATACTGATGAAAGCGGTTCTGGAAAGGTTTTGAAACCTAGATCATTCTCGTAAAAGTCTTTTATGACCGTCCACGTAGAACCACTATCAAACCAGACATCCATGGTGTCAGTACCTTTTACATAATTGTTTGCGACTTCTTTAAATTTGCTTGGTAACCACGCAGTTACTTCTGAGTTCGGATCAAACCATGCTTCGATTCCATCCTTTTCAATTTTTTTTATTATGTGATCTAGTATTTCATCATCAATTAGAACTTCATCAGCATTTTCTTTACTATGGAAAACAGGAATTGGAACACCCCATGACCTTTGCCTGGAGATACACCATTCGTTCCTACTCTTAATAAAGCTCGATAGTCTATTAACACCTCTCTTTGGGTAGAAATTTACATTTTCCAAACTCTTTAAGGCAAGTCCTTTTACATCATGAAGATCAGCAAACCATTGTGGTGTTGCTCTAATTATGACAGGTTTCTTGGCTCTCCAGTCGTAAGGATATGAGTGTGTATACCTGTGAGTTTTATAGAGAATTTTCTTCTCAGATAGTAAATTCAGTATGGTTTTTGTAGTTTCCGGATCCAAAACTTTTCTGCCAAGGCCGGTTTTAGTATCCAATAGAACTGTTTTGCAGGACTCTGGTAAGTCATTTATATTATATCTACCCTCATGGTCGACAGGGGAATAAATTTCCAAGTGATTTTGAATACCAAGAAAATAATCATCATGACCGTGTCCAGGTGCGGTATGGACTAGACCTGTACCAGCGTTGTCAGTAACATGGTCTCCGTGCAACAGTGGAGAGGATCCAAATTCTGGCGTTAATGGGTTTTGATATTTGAGGCCATTCAATAAATCACCGGCAAACTCTGTAATGATGCTAACAGGCTTATTATCATCATTTGGTAGGGTTGATAATAAATTGTTTTCAACGATAACCAATTCGTCTCCAATAGAAGCCAAAACATATTTGAAATTTTCATTGTAACAAATCGCTTTGTTGGAAAACAAAGTCCACGGTGTACTTGTCCATATCAAGCATGATATACTTGTTCTTGGTAGTGGTATGTTTAATCTAGAGCACAGTTTTGTACTGTATTCCTCCACCAGTGGAAATTTGACATATGCAGCCGTAGAAACATGTTTTTCATTATATTCCAACTCACTTTCTGCCAAAGCTGTCTTAGTCTCTGTACCCCAATAAACTGGTTTATTCTGCCTTTTGATAAGTCCATCATGGAACATTTTACGAAAGATCTGTAATTGATGTATCTCAAACGCCTTGTTCATGGTAATGTACGGCATTTCCCAATCCGTCAAAATCCCATACTTCCGAAACTGCGACCGCTGTTTATCCAAAGACTTCAGGGCGTGCTCCTTAGCCAACCGTCTAACTTGGACCGGGCTTACATCCTTGGTATCAAGGTCCTTGAGAGCCTTCATTTCTATCGGCAGGCCGTGACAGTCCCAACCGGGTTTATAGAACACGGCTTTGCCCTGACTCAATTGGAACCTGTTGATGAAATCCTTCAATATCTTGTTCAACGCATGGCCCATATGCAATTCCCCGTTAGCATATGGTGGACCATCGTGCAATACAAACAGGTTATCCCTAACAAACTGCAATCGCGCCTTGTCGTCCACATCATCACCACAACCAACTTCAGTTCTATACCTCGATATGAAATCCGCTAGCTGTCTCTTGTACAGCTTATCAGAATATTCCGGCAGCAAATCCAAACTTCTTTGCAAATCCGATCTATTAGGAAACGCACTCTTCACCAGATTCAAAGTCCCCTGATACTTATGCCGCAGATCACTAGCAAACCTCTTGGAATGTACCCTAAACATTTTTTTACAGCAGCAGGAAACAACAACAACAAAGAGTATAGTAATACAATCCTTACAAGCGTTAACAAATATATATATATGTATAAAACAACAGAGTATATATATATATATATATATATATATATATATGTCTCACCATCTAATACCGTCTATATATATTAAAAGTAAATGAAAGGTAAGACCCATTCCCTTTTCTGGTAATATCATATTAAACGTAATATATACATGCCATACGTATAATATTATAATATATAATATATTACCCGGATGCAACGCTAATAAGTTACCCTGTATTGACTATTACCCGGACTCCAACTTGTTTCCCAGACGGATCCGTAGTTTTTTTTTTATTGACCCTCGCCAGTGTAAGGGAGGGAGGGGGGGCAAAAAAAAAAAAAAGAAAGAAAAAAGAAAAAAATTCTTTGAGGTCGTGGTTGAAAATCCTCCTTTCCCACTCGCGGTGATGTATATCCGGGGACGCAGTTTGTGCGTGTGTTTCAGTGTGTGTGTGTGTGTGTGCAAGATGAATGGCACAAAGCGTGGGGCGGGGGGAGGGAGTTGGGAGTTTGGGAAGAGGACCTGAAAAAAAAAATAAAAAATTATGTGTCATTAAAAATTATCAATATTCTAACAATAATAAACATTACTTTGTTTAACAATATTACCTTGTATATTGTGTTGTATTTATATTGTATTCTCCGTATCAAGGATCTATACAAGTGTTGAATACACTATTGTATATTCGAATATATTAAAGAGAGGTAATAAGATAGCAAGGCAATAAGATAGTAAGGTAATAAGATAGTAAGGTAATAAGATAGTAAGGTAATAAGATAGTAAGGTAATAAGATAGTAAGGTAATAAGATAGCAAGGTAATAAGGGAATATAAATAATTTTTTGAGGCAAATGTGGTGATATAATCTGTCTCTTACTTAAAAGGAAGGTTTCTGGTTTTATTATTATTATTATTAGAAACTATGACTGTTAAAGGTCGAAATGAGTTTAGTAATGTCCTGGTTGAACAGTTTATAAGGTGTTTGTATTCGAAGTATTCGGTGATTATTGGACATGACAGTAGGTATGAGAGTGTTTCTGGATTGACACAGTTCTTTAAAGTGATGTGTCATAGAACTAGACTGAATAAACTGCAATTCAAACGCGTGTGTTGTATTATCATCAAGTTCATGGAGTGTTGTAAGCACGAGATGGACTATATGCAGTTTTTAAAGAACAGTATGAAGAGACTAGTGGTCACCGCGTTTGTATTGAGTGTTCCCAATAACGGTACAGATGAAGCAGAGAGGTCTATGATTAGAGACGACATATATACCTTGTACTCCCGCGTGACCGGATTGAAAATACCAGAGATAGTGCACTGTTGTTCTATCATAAGACCTATACTGATCCGGAGAACAAGAGAACAGTACAAGGTGAGTCGACATCATAATTCGAATTTTAGAATCAACAACTATAACAATAACAACCACAATATCAACAACCACAACATCAACCACAATAACACTGCTGTCAGTGATTACAGCAGTGACACAAGTAACGAACTTAACCCTCGCTTGACATTCCAACAGCCGTTTGACATATCCACCACGTTCAATTTCACGAGAAGAGAGCACATCGGTACGCTCGCACCGCAATCTCTAAGTGATAGCATGATGATGGATTTGTCTGGTTTTGGCGACCTAGAGAATGCTTGGAGGAGTGGTACCGGAACCACACAACAGCACTCCAATATCGACGGAAGTGTACCAAATGACTATATTCTTGGCTCAGAACTCCAGAGATTTAACGACATAAGCTATAAAATGATACACACAAACTACACACTAACATAGATATCAAAGCTAGATAGATACCGATACATATATTATTGCAAAGACATAGTTTACTATATAATCATCACCAACAACGAGGTGAAGTTTTAAAAGATTCTTTTGTTGGTTTCGCCGGGAAGAGAAAAAAAAATTGAAAATAAAAAACTGTGAAAAAAGTTGAGTCAGTACATACTATTAAAATGTGTTTAAAGTTTGGATCATTGCTGTTTTTAAGTCATAAACCATATACAAAGATCTGATATAGAAAATCAAACCAATAACAACGGTAATTATGTCGTCGATGGATGATTTGTTGTTTTACAAGCGTGCTACGGATGCTATTGTTTCAACAACTTTAAGCATAACAAGTGTGGAGCCCACGATACGAGAGCTGTTAAGGAGGATAAAAGAGCAACCGATACGTAACTCTAATATTTCGATAGCCAGCAATACTGTGGTCACAGCGGCTACAATTAATGCTGCGGAGTTACATGGTCAGCCGGTGAATTTGCCGGGGTCGAATATAATACAAACCAAAAACATACATAAACAAGCACCACCAGTGAGTATGAACATGACACCAAGTATACAAGGCACACAGGTTAATAACACAACTAATAACACAGAGAATAAAGTGAAGAAACCCGTGATCAAGAAGAAAATGAAGGTTAAGGTGAAGGAGGAAGATGAGGGTGAGTCCACTGCCGCATACCACTGTGGGCAATGCTCCTTGAAGTTTGCCAGGTCTTCCGACCTTAGAAGACATGAGAGAGCACACTTGCTGGTGCTACCATACATTTGCACCCAATGTGGTAAGGGTTTCGCCAGAAAAGATGCCTTAAAGAGACATTCTAACACAATGACTTGTGAGAGAAATAGAAGGAAACTGATGGAAGCTGCAGGCAGAGAAGTTAGTGAACTAATCAAAGAAGCTGTTGCCAATGGTAAAAGTCTGTGACAGACACTATGATTTGTAATAATATATAAATTTATAGTTGGAAATAAGTTTCGATTCTACCAACTATTATATAGACAAAATATGCTATAATATCATATGATATATATACATATACTCGCATATATATTTCATGCAAATGAATACAAAATAAAAAGAAAACATCTTGTTAGAAAAATTCATATAGTTAAGTATTATGTTGGTATATTAAAAAAAAAAATGGAAAAATTTATTTTTTTTTCTTTTATATTAATATTTGTAACGTCATATTATTATTAATTTTTTCTTTCATATATTTATTTACTCAACTTCAGCATCGAAGTTCTGGCCTTCAACCAATTCTGGAATGGATTCATCCTTAGCATCACCCTTTTCTTGACCTTGGGCTTGTTCCATTTGTTGAGCCAATTGGGACAAAGCTTGGATAGCTTCACCACCCAATTGAGAAATGATACCTGGGAACAAGTCTTGTAGGTTCTTTTCTTGAGCCATACCGTAGAAGACAGAGGTGTTGTGTTGTGGGGCAACTTGGACACCGACCTTGTTGAAGTGCAAGACCTTACCGTCGTCCTTGAAGAAGTTAGCCTCAGCAACGTTGTCGATGGTGACAGCGTGCAACTTAGCCAATTGGTTGTGCAACTTGGTGTCGTCCTTGTTGGAACCAGCAGAACCAGTCTTCTTTGGAGCCTTTCTTCTGGTACCACCGACCTTGTTACCGGCAGACATCTTCTGCAACTTCGCTAGTTTCTCTTGATCAATTGGCATTTTTTCTTTTGTTGTTCTGTTATTGGCTTTTTCTTTCTATATCTAATAAAAATCTCCTTCTTAAATCAATGAGACAATACAACTAACTGTTTAATAAGTCTATCTCTATTGAACTTCTCAAAGCTTCTTTCTTTCTCTCGTCCACTCACACACTCGATCGATCACATTGACGTCGAACACCCATTGCAGAATTTTTTTTTCAATTTTTTTTTTCACCCACCCTCGTTGCTGGCGATATTTCTGTTGATACTTCTCATATTTTCTCTCTACTATGTGAGGCATATGTGGCTAGCTACCTCTAAACTCAGACAACGAAATCTAATATGGTCTCTTGGCCCAGTTGGTTAAGGCACCGTGCTAATAACGCGGGGATCAGCGGTTCGATCCCGCTAGAGACCATTTCTATTTTTTCTCTGTTTTGAATTTTTTTTTTGTCGGTAGCATCAACGATAACCATAAGATATACTATATATCCATAGGTTATATTCTAGTTAACTTCAATTGTACATATTGTTTTTCATGCTTTTATTTTATCTTGAATTTTAGATTTTAATTTTTTACATTCTCAATTAAGGTAAATAAGATAAACAAAAAATCATAATATTAAAAATAATAAGATATATCGTTTTTTTTTTTTCTTCTTGTGTTTTAATATTTATTAATAATACATTAATGGGTAACCAAAAAATAATAGTTCTCGTACCTTCAGTAATAATTAAAAAAAAAAAAGAGGAAGTGGGGTGGAATGGATAAAATATTAGGAGATGTCAAAGAAGCAAGTGTCCTTATTGCTTCTTTTTTTTTTTTTTGGTTTTTTTTTATTTTTTTTGTTTCTATCTCTTTTATAATAATATATATACAATAAAATGCTGATGGTTTGTGATTGTGTTTGTGTTTGTCTTTAAGTGTGTAACTGTTAGTGAGTATGGGGGTATGTGCGCGTTTGATGGGAGTTTTATGATATTAAATTTTTTTAGAATACAACAATTGGAACTAAATTTATTTCTGCATGCAGATTAACATTCAATCTTATTTCTTCTTGTTCTTCTTGAAAAATCCGAACTTCTTCTTCTTGCCTTCTTTTTCCTCCTCATCAGTTGAAGTGTTGTTGATTCCGGAATCTTGAGACGACGAGAATTGTGTCATTGGTGGTGCAACTGGAGAGCTGTTGTTAGAAGAACCAAACTGGTGGACAGGTGGAGGACTCTGAGTGAAATCCTTCGTCGTAGCGCCGTTCAATTGGTGCAATTGAGGTTGTGATACGTTGTGTTCCATACCATTTTGATATGGCATGGTATTGTGCACCACAGAGTTCGTGGAAATGTCACCAACATTGTCCATTTGTGTGCTAGAACTCAATTGTCTTTGTTGACCTTGGAACCCACCATTCATCTGCAACTCTGCCGGTTTGACAGGTTGTGGCATGTTCAACCTAGATGATGACTTATTGTTGATGTTATTTAGGGCCAAGTTACTATTTGTTTGTCTTAATCTGTTTTGCATGGCTGGTAGGTTAGAAGCACTCAAGGAGTTCAAACGACTCTGGCTACCGTTGGCAACAGGTCCAGAACCAAAGTTGTTCAAACCTATGCTGGAAGCGTTACCAATGTTAGGCATGTTACTATGTCTGTTCTTTCTACTTGTTCTCTTGACATTTTGTGGCATATGGCCTGGTTGTTGTTGTTGTTGCTGCTGTTGTTGGGGCATGAATTGACCTTGTGGATTTTGTTCGAATGAGTTGCTTACAACCATACCAGCAGAAATTGGGTCCACGAAATTAGAAGTAGAAGAGTTTTGTTGTTGCGAAGCGATAGCACCATGCATGTTTCTGTTGTTGCGTATATTTGCAGATTGCTGCAATTGTGGGTATGAAGGCTTTCTGCTGCCCCCGTTCAACATTTGAGGAATGTTCCCACCGCTGTTACTTAAAGCCATTTGTTGTGGAGCCATTTGTTGGTTTGGCATCTGTTGTGGAGGCATTTGCATTGGTTGGCCACCTTTGCCGTTCCATTGCTGAGGCGGCATTTGTTGTTGTTGCTGTTGTTGCTGTGGCGGAAGACCTTGGTATTGTTGATGTGGCATATGTTGCTGTTGCTGCTGCTGCATTTGCTGAGGAATTGGTTGCATAGCCTTCTTCTGGAATTCCAATTCACGCTCCTGTAATTCAAGTTCCTTTTTACGTAGTTCCAGTTCACGCTTCTTCAATTCATCCATTGATTCGGAGCCACCGTTTTCTAGGGCCTTTTCTTGTGGGACATGACTACCGTTTTCCATTTGTTGACCTTTCTTTGGCGAAGCGTTATGTTGTTGACCCAATGGAGAGTTATAGTTGACACCAAACACGGCGATATCTTCTATGTCCTTTAGGTTTGGGGTACCTGTTGGCTTGTAATCGTCTTGCATGGCTTGAGATACAGGTGATTTTCTAACCTGAGACTTAGCAGCCTCAAGAGATTGTTGAGCAGTGTGCAACTTTGATTCGTACTCTTGTATAGTCAACTGGTTTCTTTGCTTCTCGTTATTCAACTCGTTTCTTAAGATTTCGACCTGGTTCTCCAAGTCAGTGGCCAAGCTTGTGTTTTGGTTCTTGTCGCCTTCAAGTGTCTCGATGTAAGTCTCCCTCTGGGCGAGGCTGTTAGAAAGGCTTGCAATCTTACTGTTCAATTGCTCCTTTTCTTCCAATAACGCAGCCATTTCCATGTTGGAGGCACCGCCGGCACTACCACTACCACTACCACTGCTGCTGCTGCTGTCATCACTTCTCTTGAACCACTTGGACTTGCCCTCGTTCAACTTCTGGTATTGGGACATAACAGAGTACAGAAACTCGAGGTATGGCGTCTTGATCCCGAAGTCGTCAGCGAGCAGAATGATCTGCAACAGCGACATATCGATATTTAGAGGCGCGGTCTTGTGGATGAAATGGTATACCAACGCAGGTGTCTCAATCTCGTGGGAGGACAGGCAATACTGGTCCTTCCAGTACTGCAACATGTGGTTCTCGTTGTCCATGTTGGTACCGAGCTTGGCACCCATACTCCTTGCCACAGTGATCACCTCGGTGACCAGACCCGAGATCAAGGGTTTAGCGATGATCTGGTTGTTCAACTCAGCTGGGTTTGTTTCCTCGAGCATGATCAGCAGCGGATCGAAACACACGCGGGGCATGGCGATGGCCCACTGCTTGGACAAGAAGTCTACTGGGGTGGTGTTGCACAGATCAACTGTGTCCTTTGGAAACAACTTCTGAAACAGCCTTTCGAAGGTCTCCAGCAACGCCACAACGTTCTTAGAATATTGTTGAGAACCGGCAACGTTGGATTTGGCAGGCTTACACTCACCCAGCCAGATAGTATTCTTGGTAACGTTATTCAAAGCGAACTGCTTGTACTTGTTTGGCGAGACTTCACGTATATCGAAATCAGACACGATACTGAAAACGTTTGAGTGGACGGAGTCCATAGACATCTTCACGAACGGCTCCAATTGAATGAAACCGCTGCTCTCCAAGAATATCTTGGTGTTAGAGTTAACCACTGGTTTCAACTGTGCCGCCACAGAACTCAACTCCTGAAGAGAAGACGCACTCAGAATAATCAGATCAAACACGTTGTTACTAGATGTTGAAGTCAACATCTGCTGTATAGAGTTATAGTGATTATTCAACTTAAACTTATCATAACCATAAGCAACTGTCTCCACTTCAAACACCTCACTAACAGAATCACTCACATGATACAGATCAACACTCTTGGCCAATTGAAATCGGGACGCATACAACAGCGTATTAGGATTATTCCCCACCACCAAAACACGCAAAGAAGACATTATATATCTCTTGTTTCAATCTTTTTTTATCCTTCTTCTTAAATGCTTCAAACTTAACTACACTCTCAATATATATCAATAAAAAAGAAATAGAGAATATTTAAAAGAAGTGCCTGTATAATGAAAAAAATAATACTTTTTATTTATAAAAGAAGAAGTAAACAAAGACAAAAAAAAAAAAAAGATCAGTTTTGTAAGTTTTGTAAATTTTTTAATTTTTTTCCTGGGTCGTTTGTTGTTTAATTTGTTAGTTCAGTTTTTTTTTTTTTTCAAAAATAAAAAAAAATAAAAAAATATTTCTTCCTCCTTTTCTACGGATGATTGTTGTTGAGAGTAGAATGACGAGAGACCAAGAGAGACAGAGTTATTGTACCAAAACAAACACAAACACACAGTCAACAAACACAAACACCATGGGCTGTCCCTCTCCAGTCTCCGTGGGACCTGCGCGTTGGGTTTACCTCTCTTTCTCTGCACTGTATGTGTGCGTGTCTCTGTGAACATTACCCGGATTTACAATTATTTTTTTGGGTGTTACAAAACCCGAGAGCCAGAGAGAGAAGCAAGAGGAGAGACAGGGAACCTGTAAACAAACAAACTACAAAGGCGTAGTCGTGTGTGTAGGGAAGTTTCTCTCTTTTACGTGTGTGTGTGTGTGTGTATGTGTGTGTCAGTTCTCGGATTTCGCGTTTTCTTTTTCTTGTATAGTGTATACTTGTATATGTGTTTTTATATCTACGACTTGTACGCGCACGGCTGCTCTTTTTCTATATCGTTAAGGTATGTCTATATCTTACAAGGAGTTGTAATTCTCTTTATCACTCAACATGCACAGAAGGAATGTTTTCTCCTTTTTTTTTTTTTTTTTTTTTGGTTTTATCAAAATGATAGTATATCGTACATTACGGAGTCACGTTGTGTTTTTATTGTATATGTGAGTACATGTAAATTATATGAACACAAAAAGTTATACCTGGTTTTTGTTATGTTATTTACTATACAAATACAAGTACATATAAATGTGCTTTGTCCTCTTTTTTTTTTTTTCTATTGCTCGTAGTATTCTGCGAATAGCGGGTGTAGTAGGGCTTGTTTTGCGCTGAGCCTCATATCTGGGTTTAGTTGTAGCAGGCCGTGTAGCAGATCAATCACGTTGTCGTCTAGGGGTTCCTTGACATACGGTTGCAGCTCGGCTTTCAGGTCCTTGGGTAACCGTTGTTGGAAGTTAGGGTTGTATTTAGGCAGAGACGTGACACCAGGCCAGGTCGTCTCGTTTGGTGTCCCCATCTTGTCGAATATCAGCTTCAACTGCTCTTCGTCGTTGGTACCAGGGAACAATGGCTTACCAGTGATCATCTCCGCTAGGATACACCCACACGACCATATGTCAATGGACGTGGAGTATGTACGGGAGCCCATGAGCACATCGGGTGCTCTGTACCATAGAGTAACGACCTCACTGGAGAATGTGTTTACAGGGATACCAAATGCACGCGCAAGACCGAAGTCTCCCAGCTTCAGCTGCCCACGCTTGGTGATCAGCAGGTTCTGCGGCTTCAAGTCTCTGTGCAAAATCTTGTTCTCGTGACAGAACGCCAACCCTTCCAGCAACTGCCACTGGAAATACTTCACTAGATTCATCTCTAGACCTCTTGGGGTGTTGCCAACAGAACGAGAGTCCATGTACTTTTTCAGATCATTGTCCATGTATTCAAACACCAGGGTCAACTTGTTCTCCGTATGTATCACATCATACAGCCTGACAATGTTGTCGTGCTTCAACTCCTTCATCAAAGAGATCTCCCTGATGGCTGTCGAAGGTGTACCTTCTTCAGAGTCCAGTTTGACCTCCTTCAAAGCCACATAGACACCAGTACTCTTGTTTAACCCTTTGTAAACCGTGGCATAGGTACCGTTACCTAATTTCTCCAACTGTTTAAACTGAGAAGAAGACATTAACTTTTATTTTCTTTTGTATTTTATTCACCCTGCTAGTATTACTCTTCCCTTTCCAACACTAGTTCTAAACACTCTATGTTCTTCCTTTATCTTAAATATCGAAATAAAGTGTTACAAAAAGCCTGCCTTTCTTTTTTTTTTTTTTCTTGTACTTCCTTCTTCTTCGTTTTTTTTTCTTCAGAGAGAGCTCCCCCCCGTCCCGTGCAGGATTTTTCAACAAAGCAACATGTTATGTACCATTAAATTTCCAAAAAGGGTAGAGCACCATAGATTATCATGATATTATACCAGCCCGTTTTAACAACAGTATATAATACCATGAATACAATTATATTTATATTTCATATTGGTATTGGTATTGGTTTATTGATGAATATTCTCCCCTTCTATATATAGATACAGATATATATGTAACAGTACGTATTACACGACATTGAACGTGATTTTTCACTCTAAAAAAAATTTTTTTTTTTTTTTTTGTTAGCAAAATGGCCCAGAAAAAAAATAAAAATTTAGAATGTGTCAACAAGTCATCGCATGATTTTCCATACTCATATTGGGATGGTTAATATTTTATAACATCTGTTTGATTTAATTTCATTCAGGTTTTCGGTTTTTTTGTTATTATAATTTTTTATTTTATTTTATTTTATTTTGGGAGTCAATTGAGTAAGGAATCAGAATCATCATCTCTTTTTTTTTTCTCTTTTTGAAACATGTCCTCGAATTTTGTGTTTATGAAAGATGAATTCGAGAGTATCTTGGGTGGTGAATGGGTTCCTATGTACAGGACCTCTGATCCTGTGGAGTTCTCGAAGGATGAGTTTCAAGCTGCTATGATTAACGTTATCAGAGAGCCTAACATCAACTCTACTGCAATTCTTAGAGCTGATATCCTGAGTGAAAAGAGATACGATTTAGAAGATACAACTACTCCGGTAGAGGTGAAAGCTCCCTCCGTTGATGTGGAGAAGCTAGCCTATGATACTGAGACCAAATTGATTAATATCGAGGACGTTGAGAGTAGAAGAGAGGTTATTGAGAACAAAGATTTGGAACTGGCTATTGTGAATGAGTTTGTTAGACGCATGGTACCGAGAAACCCATACAAAGACGCTTTGATAAATCAAACCTGTCTGGTATACAACTCTACCAATGATAAATATAAAAACACCTCGCTTGTGTTATATATCCCGCATTTTGAACAAGAAGAAGATTGTCCGTTTTATATTCCACATGTTCGGAAGGTAGCCATTCTTTTGCATGAAGGTACTTTGTCCGTGCATTACGTTCCTTACGAAGGTAAAACAGATGAATTAAGACAGGATAACGAGAGAGTTGTTAGAACTGCGTTCAGGCTGCTACAAACTGCATACAAGCATTCCAGAGGTGTCTTACAAGGCTATGAGAAAAGAGTGAATCACGACCAAGTGGTCGACAGGGTGTTATTCCAAGATACCTATATCCAGCTAAAAAAGAAATATTCGAAGTTCTTAGTAGACAACTGGGCTGAATCTACAGATCCTAAAAAGCATGTATTTGAAGAATTGGCAATTGCGGCATTCCTGTTGGAGCTTTGGAAGAAGAAGTTTGGTATCGATTATAGAGATACCATGCAATTCAGAGACTTGGGTTGTGGTAATGGTGTGCTGACGTATATCCTAATTAGTGAAGGTGTTAACGGTATTGGTATCGATGCTCGTAGGAGAAAATCCTGGGAAATATATCCATCTGCAGTTCAAAATAACTTGAAGGAACAAGTCATCATTCCTTCAATATTGCTACGCCCAACACCAGAGGTTAAGAGTTATATGCCTGATCTGGAAGACAACGGCTCTATGTTCCCCATGAGAATCGAACATGGTTTGATTGCGCCAGCTACGTTAGTTTACGCCAGTGCTGATTTGATTCATTCTCCTAATGTCAACATCTGTGAGTATCCTGATAACACCTTTGTCATTGGTAATCACTCAGATGAACTCACATGTTGGATTCCATTGCTAGGTTACCCATTTATGATAATTCCATGTTGCTCTCATAATTTATCAGGTAAGAGAATCAGATACTATACAAAATCAATTGAGAAATTCGATTCAACTAACGAAGATGACAAGCTTACTAACGAAGAATCAACAAAAAAGGGCGAAGAAAGTGACGATAAAAGTAAAAAAACTAATAAAGCCAAACAAACAAAGGTCAACACCAATAATGTCAACAACAGTAATAGCACATATGCTGCCTTGGTCAATCATGTCGAACAAATTTCAAAGAAGGTAGGCTGGGAAGTCGAAAAAGAGATGTTAAGAATCCCTAGTACGAGAAATGCAGCTATCATTAGTACAAAGAATCCACATCTTGGAAAATTTCCAACTCCAATGGTGTACAAGACAATTGAAGAAGAAGGTGGTGCTCTCAACTGGGTTCAAAGTACTATGAAATTAACAAAACAATCCCCAAGGAATCATTAAAAGTTTAAGTTTGAACATTGTATTTCTAATACTTTTTTTTCTTTCTATTATTTTACGGCATATTCATCCATTCATGATAGGTAGAAAGGTCACCCAATATTTAAATGTATAACAGTCAAACATTTTAGTAATAATGCATATTTTTTAATATATATATTAAAAATGAAAACTTCCTCATATCATCAATCTTTTCACAGAATTTCAGTTCTTAATCTCATTTTTTGTTACTAGTAGGAGTGAAAAAAAAAAAAAAAAAA